>JAHBCN010018975.1:0-16415 GCA_019359885.1 Listronotus oregonensis
CAGTTGTGAATACATTTATTAAATCTGAAAGTTAAAAAATTACGTCAATTTTTTCTTTAAAATTACCTGTATAACCTAAAAAAATTAAAATAACAAAACGAACTATACAGATGCTAAAAGTTAAAGTTAAAAACTAAATATTTTGTGAGTATTAAATTTTTATTTGGGAGTAGACATACCTATTTACTGATCTGAATAACGCCATTTTTCAAAATCCCAAAACTTCAAGAGTTGATTTTTTATACAAAAAGTGAACTATTCGGGTCGATTGTCGGCTTTATTTTTTTTTATACTATGCCCACTTAATTTTTTAGTGCAAACTAGCTGCTCGACCCGAACAGTCGAATCACTGGAGTTGGTCAAAAACCACGAAAAATGACTGAAATAAACGTATTTTAAGCACCGCGCTATTAAAAAAACTTAAATTTTTAACTGCAGAACGTATAAATATCTTTAATAAAAAAAATTAAACGCAATATTTAGGAAAAGATCGGGAAACGCTGGACTTGACGGACCAATTGTCCCTTTGTATTTTGGGGCGCTGATTCGAAAATGGGGGTTGAACTTGCAGCAATGGTCGGAACACCCCTAAAATTGCAAAAAAACGCCCCTAAATAGGGTGGATTTTGAAAAAATTGACTTTCGCAAACTAAGCCATCTTATATTTTTTTGGATGTCGAGACTGAAAAATTTGTGTTACACCCCCTACATGCGAGGAACACCCCTCCCAAAGGGTGGGTTTTGGAAAAAATTGACTTTCGCAAACTAAGTCATCTTATATGTTTTTTGGGTCGCTAATTTCGAAAATCGGGGTGTCGAGACTGGAAAATTTGTGTTACACCCCCCACATGCGAGAAACACCCCTCCCAAGGGGTGGGTTTTGGAAAAAAATTGACGTTTTGCAAACTAAGTCATCTTATATGTTTTTTGGGTCGCTGATTTCAAAAATCAGGGTGTCGAGACTGGAGAATTTGTGTTACACCTCCCACATGCAGAAAACCCCGTCCAGTACATTTAAAAAATAATTTTTTAATTTTTGAATAAAAACTATCAAGATCTTTCGATACTTTTTTCTTTTAGTCTTTATTTAAAGTGATCTTCCGAAAAAAAGAATTACCGAAAACAAAATTCCTATGAATTAAAACTACGTTTAGTTTAAAATGCCGCGTTGGAAGCGCTAGGGACTCCAGAGTGCGTGCGAATAGGTCGGGATTCAGGTTTCCTCTCTTATTTCCATCTATATTTCATGCATTCTAACATCAAGAATACATTTTTTCCAAAACCCACCCCTATTTAGAGGCGTTTTTGGCAATTTTAGGGGTGTTCCGACCATTGCTGCAAGTTCTAACCCCCATTTTAGTAATCAGCGCCCCAAAATACATAAGGGGAAGTGGTCTCGTCAAGTCCCTCGTTTCCCGACCTTTTACCGTAGTTTTCAATGGACTTTTATTTATCCGTGTCAGAAGCATCATCAGGGTACATATTATAGTGTTTACATTACACACAAAATACCTACTTACAAATACAGACATAAATTTGTAGATATAAAAAACTATGTAAAGACTACAGTACAACAAATATAAAAACAGAAAATACATATGATTGAACTCTACAGCTAAACCTTTTTTGCCCATTGCCCAGAAACGGGCGACGTCGATTGCATTTAGTTTTTGCTTCCATGAGGTCCTCTGGAGTGCATTGGGCGGGAAGGGACAGGTGTACATATGTAGGGTGGTTTGTAGTACTCCCATTTGCAGAGGTTAGAATCAACAGGTAACCCATTTATTAAGGGTATTCTTGATCTTGCAGTGTCCGTCGTAGTCTGTTCAGTGCCTTCCGGTTTCCCCAACTTTCATCGCAGCCTGGTGCCAGTTCTTCTGCCGGCTCCATCCAGTGTTGATTTGCAGTCCTCCTCCAAAGGTCCAATCTGGTCTTAGGTTCTTTCCCTAACCTTCTGTTGATCTCAGGAAACTTCGCCTGATTTTAATTTGATGGGCCGGTTCTACGCCGTAAAGGGGATGGCGTTCCGATTCTGCTGATTTAAGTCGTTCTTTAAATGCTGCTGCCTCTCTGCGAACAGCAGGAAGGGCGATGCCATTAGATGTGGACTTATCCAAAGGTGTGGGCTTCGCATCCGGTGATAATTGTGCTTGCTCTTTTTAAAACGGACAGGCGGGGAAAAGGCGCTTTAATTTAAAGTGCATAAATCATTCTTTAGAGCCTTTATAAAGATTTTTCAAAGTTAAATCAAAATCAAAATGATGCGGCAACGATTTTTTTATTTTTTTATTTTTAGACGTTTTTATATGGAATGATTCTTTTTAATTAAAAATATTTTTGTCAAAATCTATGCCTACTCGTATAGTATTTTTACGTTACTAATAATAAAACATTCACCCTCTTAATTTTTTTTCAGACTTGTAAGGCCAGCTCATGGTCCTTTACCTCCCCGGGTTTAAATTACCGACATGGTCCTTCTCTAGGATTTAGTATACGCGGCGGAAGAGAACATGGAACTGGAATTTTTGTATCTAATGTTGATATTGGCTCGGAGGCCCATACACAAGGGTTGAGGGTAAGTGTTGATATATCATATATAACAAAAACATTTTAAAACATTTGTTTTTATTGTGGTTTTAAGGGATGACCTTGGCAACAGCGTATGTAAAGTAAAATTAAGAAATACCATTGGCTTTTGCCACCATAAATAAACATAGCTTAAGCCCCATTTGTAAGGTCCGACCTTATCAAGGGGCCAATAAAGGGGGCAGGGTCGGAAATGGGGAAAATAGAATTTTAAATTAATTACTAATTGAATTAAGAAAATATTTTATTGGCAAAGGTTAATAATACCGAAAAACAAGTTTAATAAAATTTAAGCTAGACACATAAATAAAACTAATATTAGAATAGAAGCATAATATAAAATACAAAAATTTGCAATTTATTCTAATTACTCTAAATTAAGTTCGTTTCACATCACTATCATTGTCTAAACTTATTATTAATGGCGGAACATTAGTATTCTAAACTAAGAATTTTCCACCTTTATAACATGCTGTATGGAGTTTTTCCAACTATCAGCAGTAATATCATTTTACACGTTTTATTAATTCCACTAAGATGTTTAAGTTGGGGAAGTATTATTTCTTCGAACATTGATTTTAATTGATGCCATATATGTTCAATCGGGTTAAAAACACAATAGAAAGTAACCAACACTGTATGTCCATTTTCCATTGCGAGTTTATCCACACATATTATTTATTTATTTTAAAAGCTTTTAATACTTCTAAATCTCCTTTCTGTAAGTCTCTTCAAAATATATATTATTATCTAACATAAAATTGTTAATTTCGCTTTAGTACTATGGGAACTAGGCAACTTGACTACTTAGACTGTGATAACTAGCAACCATAATAATAACACAATTTTTTTAAATTTTAAAGCCGGATCAAACAATTTTCAAATAGTTGTGCGTCAGTGTCTTGGTGGTAACCAGAAAGAATCTGCTATATTTTTAGCTGACAGCAGCAGACAGTTCGGAACGGCCTTTTCTGAGCCTGCATGTATTATTTTATCCTCTTGCCTTTATTTTAGGGTCTTTGGTGTTACAATTTTTGAGGAGTCACCCAACCTTTTTGTGTAGTATCAGAGTGTCGAACCATGTTTCGTCAAGGTAAATTATTTGTCGATTTTCATCCCTATATTGTCTTATAGCAATTAAAAATCGATAACGCCATTCCCGTAAACGTTGAGATTCCATTATTGCTTGACGTTTATTAATTGTCTTATACTTAAAACCCATTTTAAGTAAAATGTTCCTTAAGCTAGATACGCTACAAGAAATATTTGTTTCGTCTTTAATGAGTCTTTTTCTTAGGGAAACCAAAGTGGGTATTGTTTGACCTTCATACATTTCATAAATTTTTCTTCTTAATAGATCCAAATCACTTTCATCCACACATTTCAAGGAGCCGGAGTCACTTCGCTTTTTCCTGGAAGTTATGGGATTTCGTATTATATCCCTAACTGTAGACAAAGGTGTTTTTGTCAAAGCACACGTCTCGGCTACATCATCGCCAGAGCTAAAATTTCTTGATAGCAAAGACTGGTATACATTTTCGATTATTTCTTTAGCATCGGAACTTAAATGCTTTCTTGTAAAGGTGTTACTACAAGATGGCCCACTATCAGAATCGGCCAATGGCTGGCACTTACTTATAGCACAAATAGTAACGTAAGTTAACTCGTAAACAGTTTATTAAGAACTGAAATTATGACACTCAATTTCCTACTTATATTAGACCCTAGGAAATAACCTGCTGACCCTTTAAATATCACAAATATAGGTAAATAAATCAAATAAAACTTAGTATAGGTAATAAATCACTACGGATTTTAATGTCTAGGGATTTAAAAAACAAGTTATTAAAGATAACAGACTTAAAACCATGAAACTTTAGTTAGGACTATTATATTATATTTAGATAGTTGGGCAGTGCAGGTAAATTAAATTTCAAATTCCGGCTCTGACCGCCAATATTACAGTTTTCGGGTCTGTTTATGACCCAAAAGATAATTTAGATTTTATTGCCGTCAAAATTCAACGAAATATCTCTGCATACACTTTACTATTTTTGCGAAGTTTTCGGAAAGCTGTACAGAGCTAAAAATTTTGGTGAAATTAATTATAAGAAAAGTAAAAAATATTTACTACTTTGGCCGATATTTTCTTCTTTAATTTTTATGTAGGCAACTACAAAGGCATATACAAAGGATTAACAGAAGAATTTAAATTAGTAACAATTAAAATGTAGGATTTTTCCCACAAAATTAAAAAAATGCCCATCCTTCCATTTAAATTACTTACGACAGTCGTGTGCCCATTGAATTCACTATTTAATTAATTTTCCCACTGTAATAAACAGACATATTAAAATAAGAATGGAAAAGGAAAGTGAATTTTAACTTTCGCTGCTCTTTTGCACACAAAATCCGCTAATTTGTATTAATACACGTGTATTATATAGACACATACAAGAGCGTTTAAATAGTTATTTTACAATGTAGAAAAGAAGAGCAATGACTAATTACATTTTAAGCTTGCTTAATATAAATTGTTGAAGATGTTTCTGGCAGTCGAAAGTGAAACGTCGAAAATTAAAGTTAAAAAACAAAAGTTATTTTTTGTTTAATGTTTTGTGTGTATCTTGTATTTTTATAAAATCCGAGTAAATATAGCTTTTACCAATTTTACCACTCACCCTTTGATACAAATTAAACAAATATTTATTTATTTTATTAGTTATTAGAGGTAATAAACAACAAATATTAATTATTTAGTGTGTTAGTGGGTTTATTAATTTATCACATACTTTTTATTTGATTTGGAAGGGTATGTACTTAATATAAGACAGGTTCTATTTACTCATATTAAAATGGCGAAGGCAGAAATGAACAACAATCTTAAGGCTGCCAAAATACAAAAGACATACTCTTGACATATCTATGGTCAAAAACGACCAGGTCTACCATGATGGATTCCTAAACAAGTTTCCCTCCTACGGTCTTCCCCCTAAACTTTCTTCTGGGTTTCCACTTTTCTTTCCAGTCGATGTATATTAGCTTTTGTAGATGGACACATTCTAGCTTTTACCAAATTAATGCTGGGGTATATTGTCTAGTTTTATGGCTCAAAAACACAATCATGTTTGATGTCGGGCAAAAAGTCTGCCAATAGTGTATCCCCAATCCGATTCTGCATGAAATACTGATCAGATGTTTGAGAATATGTAGTCCCAAATAACTCTTAGTATTCTTGGTTTTATTTTAAGAAGAACCGTTTGCCTCATTAATGACCTCAATCTTACCAGAAAGCTTCGTTTTCTTGCCAATCAACAGGCTATAAAAGGTTAGATTAGGTTAGGTTTAAAGTGAGTGGACTTTTTACGCACTTTACCGCGACCGCTCGGTCTATTGTGGCTCACACCTTTTAATGTTTCTCCCAACAGGATCAGACTTCCAACGAATCCGATATCAGATTGGGAGAGAGAGTTCTTACATCACCTTTTACTCGTGTCGCTACCGGACACGAACACAATATGTATTATGGTGTCCCTGTCTCCTGGAAAGTATGACGAGCAGACGATTAGATCCGTCATGCCCTCCTCTCCTGGTTTAGTGACGTGGGTAGCTACCAGGTCCTTGTTACAGGAATCAGATGTTCCCTTTAAGGCCGTTTCTCCGGCCTTCCCATATGAAAACGGTTCTATCCGTTTTATGTTTAAAGCCAGGGAACCCTTTTCCCTAAAAAGCGGTTTTGTCCGCTGGATTCAGGGATCTCTTCCTAAGTACCTGTTTGTTCGTGATGAATAAGCCCTTTCCCATGAAACAGGCGCCTGTGACTTTAGGGGCACCATTCGAAACGGATTTACCCGTTTCGGTGGGCGCACCTTTGTCTGCTTGTGACCTTGGGTGGCACCTCTCGAAACGGATTTATCCGTTTCGGTCAACGTGAAAGCGGTTCTGTCCACTTTCTGTTTGGAGCTAGGGAAGTAATTGTCCACCACGGCAGAGCCACGCATTACCGCAGTAAGGCTAGATACTCTGAGAGGTCGCCCTGTATCTCAGAGGCACCGTGGAGACACCTGTTTAAGGCACGGGATGTCATTCACTCATCAGCACGGTATGCTGCTAACACCTTGAGTTAAGCCTATAGAAGACCTGTCTCTCTTTTATAAGTATTTTTTGGGTTTCTGCTTCAAGGAATTTTTTAATAAAGGTAGTTACCCTAGCAGCACCCAATAGAGTAACACAAAATGCCACTTTTATACAACTCTTTACAGTTTTTTGTTTCTTTTTAATCCTAAAAGTATCTCAGCCTTGTAACCCTTGGTCTCCAAAGGTCTTTTCTTTGATTACAAGCCTTCAAATCTAACAGTCCTGGGTTAATAAACTTACTTTATTTCATACATTCACAATAAGTTAGTACTCAGGCTTTTGTGGACTGTGCCAGAAAAAAACACCTTGTATATTATCCAATTTTTGGGTTCTAACCCGCAGGTATTTTTTTCTCTTGAAATATCAATACCTTTAACTCTCATAATAACAAACTGGCATTTACTTCACTTCATTATTAGTAATTATGGTGAGTCTTTCTGGAATCGACTAAGGTTTGGAACAATCTTAACTTTATTAAAAATATTATCTTTTTGACAATAAAATTTTCACAAGGCCCTGGTAAAACAGACGCCAATTTACCAATTTTACAATTTACTAAATTTCTCTTTATTATAATAAAAACCACCCGTATATGTATATTCAAATATTTTATTTATCTCCTGGCTAATTAGAGCATAACGAGATGCTGATTTATTAATGAATGTTGCAGTAATTTTATACTATTAGGTTCTGAGATATTTCAAATTGGAAAAAAATTAAAATTCATTAAACATTTATTGACAGAAAACGTGATTGAATGAAAGCAACTTAATTTTATTAAATAGACACATTGTTAAGTTCTTTATTAATAAATTGTCAAAAAATTTCATTTGATAACAAATATAATATAATTATACACAGAGTATTCGTATCATTTATTGACTCAAAAATGTATTTTTTTTAAATATTCTTAAGCATGCAGTTTATTCACCTGCAGCTTGTTGCGTCGGTCCCTCTGCGCCTCGATGCTTTGATTTTAACCTTTACTAGGTGGCCTTTATTAGGCAATTCTCTTTACTTACCTGCTGTGTATGCATATAGGTCCTTATGTAGAGATCTGTTAGTAAGTGTGTTCTCCCTGATGTACCTGTCCAGAAACTTCTCTAGGGTCTTTAGACTTATTGGTCCTAAAGATTTTTCCAGGTTTGGGGATGAATACTACTATGATTAGCCTCCAGGTTGTTGGTATATATCCCAGAGCTAAACTGCTTCTTAAAAGTAGACAGTCTATGTATTAAAAGCTCTGGTCCTTTCTGGAGCATTATTAGGTAAATGTTGTCTGTTCTCGGCGAATTATACGGTTTAAATGAGTTTATCGCCCATTTAATTTTGTCTACGTTTATCACTGATTTTGCTACCTGCCAGTCCTCCCTGGAGCAGTACCTTGGGTTTCCCAGGTCTGGGCTTTTGCAGTCTTCCAGTGACAGTTTGCAGTTGGTTATCTTGCATCCAGAAAAGTGTACCCTGAGTACTTTTCTCATGGTTTGATTTTCTGGTCTTGTATGACCCCAATTTATCCGAAAGAACATTAAATATCTCTATACGAAACTCATCTCTTCTAGTAAAATATTTTTCTCTATCGGAATATATTTTTGTTCTCACTCTTCTATGCGCATCACTAAAACTTTCGTCAACTTCTGTATTCATTTCGGCTGCTTTGTTCTTAAAACCTTTTAATTTTTGCTTGGAATCTTTACGTAAAGATTTAATAAATAACTAGTGAATGGAGTAAAAAGTATCCTTCGCATATATCTAAATCAGGAGTTTCTAATATTTTATTAACTTTATTAAATCGCTCCTAGATCATTTCTCATATTTCAGATAAAAGAGCTGTTTCCCGCTTCGTGAGCTTTTTATATAAATCTTTTGCCTCTAATTTACATTCTGCTTTTTCAGAGCTTTCAAATATATTTAAGAGTATCGAGTATTTTTTAATGGCTAACTTTAATAAATCTTATTTTAAATTAATATTTTTTGTTGATAATTGTTGCACTATTTTTGATTTTCTTATTTTTTGGCGCAAGCAGGCGTTGGTTCGGTCCCTTTCTCTTGTAGTCCGGAAGGCCACCGCAAAAAAACTGGCCAATAAGAGATACGCATGAAACATTTTTTTCATATAACTCTGAATTAGAGTCAATTCAAAGCCACACTGCTGCCTCAGCTCAGCGGGTTTAAATTATGTTGGCCAAAAAATGTATGTAAAACTATAAAAGTACAGGAAATTTTATGAAACATAAATTAGATATTTTTACAAAATCTTTAATTTAGGTTATATAACTTTTTGGTCTAAATGCAAAACGAATATTCAGGACTTTTTCAAGTTATAATACCCCTGGACAAATTTTGAAAATTATTTTTTTTAGATTTTTCCTGCAAATTTTAGGTGATTTGGGATTCAAATAAATAAAATAATATTTTTATTAATTACTTTATTATTTATTTTTTATAACAAAAAAAAAATCACATGAAGATATTTTTTCCCTATTTTAAGCTGAAATTTTTGGTCAAAATCATATTTTCCTTTGAGATATTAACGATTTTTTTAATTTACAGGATTAATTAAAGCGCTTGTAATAAAAAAATACAAAAAGTTTTATAGAACTTTTTAATAAACAAAAATTTTGGAAAGTATAGCACTTGTATAGAAAAAATAATTAAAAGTTTTATAGCACTTTTAATTAAAAAAACTGAGTGGAGCAGTACTAATGTATTAAGGATTTTTTGTAAATTAAAGTGAATTTAGATGCGTTTTTTGCATTCGACTCGTATAAACGTCTAAAAACTTTTTAAACACATTAAATTACTGACAAATGAAAAACTGCATTATAAAAATTGTATTTTAAAGCAGTACATAAATTAGTAGGGCAATAATTTCTATTAAAAAGATTAGATTGTAAGTTTTGAAGAAATGGATAGCTTAATAAAGAAATGTTTTTAAAGTTTAATGATAAATAAACTATTTAAAAAATATATTTTTTTTATGCTTAAAATATGAATATAATTTTCTTCAGATCATTCTAAACGAGTAACTGTCTTTATAATTTATTAGTATTAATATTTAAATCGATAATAAAAATATTTAAACGATAAGCTATACACATAGTAGCATAGGAGATCGAGAAATTTAAGCCTCCTGCCAGGTATATAACACCCAGATAAAGGAGGCACTTTTTTTTTAATAAAATGTAGTTTAAATCTTTTTTTGGTTAAAGTATCTAGTTGATCGCAATGGGTAGAGTTATTGGATCAAAAAAAATTACATAAAATATTTGTGCCACCATGTTATCCCCTATTGCCTCGAGGCCCATGTGTATACTTGGTTTCATTCAATGAATAAAACAATTTTGAATTTTTAGATGGATCAGAGTTGGTATACTTACTTGTACCAAAAAATATTTAAAAAAAAATATTCAACTTAAATGTAATTGACCATAGTTAATAGTAATATAAAAAAAATGTAATTCTTCTTCTTTTTCTTCCTGGGAGCCGTCTTTCACTACCGGAGGCAGCGCAGCCTCTTGGGCATTTTGTGCCTAATCTCCCAATGTCTTTTATACCAATCCTTCCATTAATCTTGTTCCTTTTACAAGTCTGTATAACTTCGAGACTGGTTGGTTGATATGTTCCTGTGCCTATCTTTTGTGATTTAACGCTTCACATTCACACAGTATGTGGTAGGCCGTTTCTTCCTCCTCGTCGCACATTCTGCAACTTGGGTCCCCATTGTATGAGCCTATCTTGTGTAGGTGTCCTCTTAGGTTATCGTGCCCTGTTAGCAACCCTACTGTTATGCAAAGTCTTTTCCTACTTTGTCTTAGTAGTTCTTCCTTCGTTCTTTTAGATGGGCTCCTTATGAAGCTTTTTCAATGTCTTATTCTACTGAGGTTTTCCCAGTATTTCTCGTGTTTGTTTCGGATCCATTCCCTGGCTTGCCCTAGTGCTGTGATTTTGGTCACTCCAAGGGCAAAATGTTACATGCGTATCTCTTATTGGCCAGTGCAGTGGGCTCCCGGACTATTAGTAGCTCACGTAGTTTTTCTCTCAAATATTTACTTCGTTTTATATTTTGACATTTTAATGTTTGCACCGTTACAAGCGGAAACCGACACGATTTACAAAGTTACGATTGAATTTAATTCTTTTGAATTGTAGGCGTGTACATGCAAACGTAATACCAACATCTTACAAAATTATTCACCTGAAGCACTTTGAGCGCACCTTTAACATTTACCAAAAGCATATAGACATGCCATTAAATTGCTGTTATTATTTATAATTGGATTATGTTGTGTGTGGATAGATTTCATGAAAAATTGTGGGTTCTTTCATAATTATACGCACAAGTATGGTATGGTTTCTATCTAATTTGGGGATTTGGGTAATTAAAAAGGTAATTAAATCATATTGAAAATTATATCTTGATTGTAAAAGGTGAGCACTGTGAGCAGTAGTGTAGGCAGTCAACAAAAATATAAAATATGATATTTTGTAAGATTTATTCTTGTACACTCGCGTTTCGTACACTTCAAAAATTTTCTCCAAATATTCTTTTTTCGTACACAAAATTAATTATTCGGTTTTCAACATCTCGTTTCGTACACCGAAAACTGAGGTAAATTTCTGTCTAGGATGGTTCATTAAATATGGTAAAATGATTTAAAACTAATTTTATAACTAATTAAAATATTTATTGCTCACATATAAGATGCCGAGATATAAAATATTTAATAATAGTGATATTAGAATCATCTAATAATAATATATGTTTTAACTACCTTCCTAAACAGAAAAGTTTACTGTTCCTACTTTTAGTTATTTATCACGTTTAAAATATAATTGGGGAAAATAAAAGCCGGTTTAACTAACCAGAACTAACCATGACCGACCAGAACTAAGGACTTTTGAATTTGTCTAAATTATCCATATGTAAAAGTTATTAACAAAATTTTAATAATTTTCAATATGATTTTTATTTCATTGCTTATTTGGGTCGTCACAATGGTCGGTGTACGAAACGGGAATCATAAAATTGATTAAATAATTCAGCGTACGAAACGAAAAAGCTTCAGGTAATTTTCTTAAGTGTACGAAACAAGAAAACACCCTTTGTAAGCTCATAAGCAAAACCAGTTTTTGGGAGAGTACTTGAGACACTTATAAGAAGGCTGAGTGACAAAGAAAAGTAAACACCAAATATTTATAGTCCTGTTTTAATATTATTTTGTAGGCGTATTCATTTTTGGTCCAGTAAAAAAATATTTAATTTTTAGCCAAATTTGCGGTTTCTCTTGCCGGTTTTTTAACAGTATTTTTAGATCTGTCGTATTAAAATTTTTCGAATTTTTGCTCACATTTGTGAAATTAAAATTAAAGAGTTTGTTTTTCAGGACTTTATTTTAACATACAATAAGTCTCGAAAGTGAAAACTGCCATCTTCGTCAGCTAAGTGACTTTGAGAAGGGGCAAATTGTGGGCTTACGTGAGGCGGGTGTGTCAAGTAAAAAAATTGAGTGAAGAGCAAACCGATCTTAACGTATTATTTTGAGATGTTATCAGACATGGATTCAAAAAGGCTAAACACACAGGGCCTAAGTACGGCGTGTCGGAAGTTATACAGACCAAGAATATAGGAATAAAAATACCCTTTAAATAAAATAATTTGTTAATTTTGTTGGGTGTTTAAACTTCTAAAATAAAGGAACAAGGATGAGTGGTTTGATGAGAACCTAATATTGCCGATTTTAAGCTTTCCGATGAATTTCATTCATTTGTATAAACGCAGGTTATATTCAATTCTCTGGCAGCTCCCAACAGAGCAACACGTAGTGCAACTCCAAAAATTTAAGTCCCGTGTGAACAAACTCCCTCTCACCACACTGAAGACACCCACGGTATGTTAGTACCGTGGGTGTTATTATTATTATTATTATTATTTTCGATATTTGTATCAATTCACCTTATCACTTTTGGCCCTTAAAGATCACTTTGGTTCGGCTTAAAACAATGGTTTTAGAAACACGGAAGGAAGGGTAGTACAAAGGCACAAAGTGTATTGCCGAATAAAAAGTTCCGACGGGAGTGGTCAAAGACCTAATCCCAAGTTTGATACAGAAAGTCATATTCATCATACGGTGGATGTAATAGTATGAGATGCCATCCAATATGGCAGCAGGTCACCTCCAGAGTTTATTAGAGGTAACACGACACTATGTCTTGGGATCATCAAAAGTTCAATTTTTTAACAAGTCAACCCCAGACCACATGTGACCAGAGTAATCGTAGATGTCATGGATAAACACCACATAAACCGCAGTCTTCGTTTGGTAAATCATCTTCAAGTAATCCGAGGCCTTTGTTTTTTGACAGACAAGTGACAAATACTTTGCATATTGCCGACTGTTCTACGTGGCTGTCAAAATTGGGAAATTTATTAAACGTAGTACTTGCTTCCCTCCCCTGATTTCTATCCGGCAGAACATTTATGGAATATTCTAGGTCACAGATTTTTGAACTTACAGCACGCCTCCGTACACTGGCAGCACCTAGACATCTAGTCATCTAGTGAGAGAAGGATGAGATGAAATCACCTTATCTGGTCACTGCACTTGTGAATGCCAAATTAATATTTTTGGAGACAATTAAAATAAAAATTAGGTAAATATTCTTTATGGAGCAAAAATAAAACGTCATTGAGATTTAAAAAAAAAAGATCGATTTTTTCCATTAACGGAAATATCTTGATTGGCGTTCTTTCCTGATTTATTTTGGTAAATAACTTTTTATTAATTTTAACTTTGAAAAAGATGCTCGACAGTTGGTGAGAAAATGAAAAAAATTAAGAATTTAATGCAATACATTTTGGGTCGCACGATTTACAGGATGGCCACATTTCATTTTAATTGCAGGGTATCTCGGTTATTAGAGAGAGAGACTTGCGGTTGTCGCGAAGTGTCGCTACTTTTTGATAAACCGAAAGATGACACTAAAAATTTTTCCGGACACTCGTATTTCAGATATCTTGTAAGGTAGAACAAAAATAAAAACTGATATTACTAGACATTTTTACGTAAAATCCAGTGGTGTAGTTAGTTTTTAGTCAAATTAAATATTTTTCGAGATATAAACCAAATACATGATTTTTCTTACGAAACACCCTGTATGTTTTTAAATCATTTAAGTAAGTGAAATAAACGCTTTTCAAAAATATATAATACTTAATAGTTATTTCATATTTTTCGACCTAAAATCGATGTTTTTAATTTTAAAATTAAATTTCGCATAGTTGTCCACGAGTCTTTGTGACTTTATAAACAAAGAATAAAGACAGCCATTATTCTTTTATATTTCTGTGGAAGCTTCTAGTGGTAGGTTCTGAGCTTGCCAAAATATTAATTTCCTTAACTTTTTGCTGGGGCTTGTCATAATTTTTTGCGTAAAGGATCAAAATGTTATAAGCTTTGTTTTAATACAGAAAACCATCAAATAAAAAAAAAACCTGTCTAGATACACTTGCGTCTAGAGATACCCCGTGATCACGAGCTTCTTGAAACATGCTTTATTATACAAAGACTCGGCGCATTATTTAAAAAGTGGGCTTTTTTTCTTTATAATGCATTCAATGTAAAAAAAGCAAATCATGGATCTTTTCTAATACGTCTCCGCATTTTTACGTCTGATATATAATCGGGGAAAATAAAAAGCAGCTTTGCTAACCAAAACTAACCATGACCGACTAGAACTTAGGGCTTTTGAATTTGTCTAAATTATCCCTACATAGAAGTTATTAACAAAATTTTTATAGTTTTTGAAATGGTAGAAGTTATAATTTTTTTTTAAGTGTAATTATATATTCCCGGGTTTTTTCTAATATGTTTTTAAAATTTTTGTTTATAACTTCTACAAGTAATTTAGACAAATTCAAAAGCCCTGAGTTTTAATCAGTCATGGTTAGTTCTGGTAAGCAAAGTGGCTTTTTATTTTCCCCAATTATATTTCAGACGTAAAAATACGGGGACGTTTTAAAAAAGACCCTAAATTATTACATTAAAATGTAATTTTTTAGCCAAGTCCCTGCATAATAAAGCGTTTCATGTGTCAACACTGTCAAGAAGCTCGTGATCAGTGGTATCTCTAGACGCGAGTTCTAGATACATCTTAGACGCCTGATCATTATTAATTTTCGTCGCATGCATCCAGCATATTTTCGTCGCATGCATCCAGCATATTATTATACATTTTGCTATTTCTGAGATTGGTATTTAGTGCCATATTTTTATATAAAATTAATAAATGACGAATAAAAAATTAAAACTTTTTAATATAAAAGGGTAATTACTTTAAACAATTATGTAAAACTAAGATGTTGCTGTAAAATTTAAAATATCGTTATTCTTTTGTTTATAGTCTTTATATCAATGCCAACTTAGGAAATTAAATTTTTAAATTAAAAACATCGATTTAAGGCCTAAAAATATAAAATTATTATTAAATATCCTTTTTTTTTAATTTCTTATTCGACATGATTTAATAATTTAAAAACATACAGGTGGTTCCATAAGAAAAAACATATTTTTGGTTCATATCTTAAAAAATATTGAATTTGACTAAAATCTAATTACATCACTGCCTGCTGATATCTTTGGACAGTCCACGAAGGCTGATGCCTAAGTACTAACGTACCGTGGGTGTCTTCAGTGTGGTGAGAGAGAGTTTGTTCACACGGGACTTAAATTTTTGGAGATTGGGAGGAGAAGGAGAAACCACAGCCCTACTTCACTAAACAAGCCGTGAACAAGGAAATCTGGCAACTATGCGTTCAGATATAGATCGACACACGTTTGCTGTTGTTTTGTCATATGATTTACGTTTAATGACGTGTTGCTCTGATGTGTTTTTGTAAATAAATCTGCTTTTTGAAAGAAAATATTGTTAAAGATAAAGACTAAACCTGTAAAAGGTCTTACTGTGTGAGATTTGTGAGTGACGGGACAGGTTTTTCCGCAGACATTGCGTAAAAACAAAAATATCCGCGGGTGAAAAGTGCCGGTGTTATAAAGTGCTTAAAGTAAATGGCGGCAAATGAACCTGACATTTTGTTGTGGTGCTTTTTAAAAAATAATTAAAATTGAAAATGTGTTTTAATGATTCGTGTTTGGCTTTGATTTTGTAGGTATTTTATTATTGTTCTATTACTAAAAATGTAATTTCATTGATCCAAAAATGGGTTTCAAGTTCTAGATATCATAACTGACAACCACAGAAATAACCGATCCATGTTTTCTAATATAACAAGCAAAAATTTAACTTCTTTCCCCAACCCTGATCTACCAGAAAGCAAAATATTTACTAGCTTTGATTTTGTGCATTTATTTAAAAACATAATTAATAACTGGCGAAACTTAAAAAACTTAGATAAAACCTTTGTTTATCCAGATTTTGATCATTTTGATGTGATTAGACATGCAAAAATATAATGACGTTAAGAGTATGTATGAGCAGGAGAAGGACCTCGTTGTAAAAAAATATTTTAAACTTAACCATAAAACAGTTTATCCCAACAATTTTGAGCGTCAAAAGTTTTTATTGCGGATAATATATGTAATTTTCAACAATCGCAGCTTTAAATGAGGGTCCGGTGTAGTTTAGCTCCATTCGATTTGAAAAAATAAATATTACAGATAAAAAGAACACAT
>JAHBCN010018976.1:0-16483 GCA_019359885.1 Listronotus oregonensis
TCATATGCATCCTATAAACCCAGCTGGTGCCACAACTGAATCCACAAGATATATTGCGGCTAGAATACAGTCAAGCCATAATGAATCTTGCAGAGTAGAGCGGGTTTTGTAAACAAATTATTTCCAGACGAGGGCATTTCCACCTATGCGGTTTTATAAATAAGCAGAATTCGCGTTTTTGGGGGCAACAAAATCCACAATTAATTCCCAAAGGCCTCTCCATAGCAAAAAGGAGACTGTTGGGTGCAATTTCAGCCCAAAGGATAATCGGGCCCCTTTTTTTTTCAAGATGAAGCTGGTCACACGTTATCTGTAAATGGGCGATAGGGGAAATGGGGAAAACTTTTTTTAACACAACAAGAAGAAGACCAACACTACTGGTTCCAACAGGTGGTGCTTCTGCCCATACTTCCAGAGCCAATTGCTTTTTTGAAGACACTTTTCCAAATCGATTAATTTCAAAAAACGGAGACTTGAATGGTCCCCAAGATCTCCTGATCTTACTGCTACGGATTATTTTTTTATTAGGGTTTTTATATATAAGCCGAAATGCCTGGAACAACTTAGGGCGAATTTTTAAAGGGAAATTTTTTCAAAAATTTAAAAATTAAGAATACATTCTGTTTGGAAAGTTTTTCAAATATTTTTCAAAAATATTTATTAAACACTTTTAATTTGAAATCAAAAAGTTTTCTTTTTTGAACCTTATTTAAAATAGTGTAAACATCACAACTTACTTAAAATAAAAATATTTCATTTATATTTAATTTCTTCTTATGCCGTAACAGCCTGAAAATCTCAGATCTTTTTTGTTGCCCTTTTTCTTAAAACTAAATTTTTTAATGTATTACCTTAGAAAAAACAATAAAAAAAAAAACCCCTTAAACATTAAAAAAAGCTGAAAAAAAAATATTTAAGTTTGCCTAAAATCAATTATACTTGTTTTGTCCCCAACTCCCGAATTTAAAATTTTTGAGCTGCCACTGGTAACAGATGTAATTTTTGTGTCATACTTATTTGACAGAGAAGATTAAATTAAACTTTTAAAGGCAATTTTTTACGTTTCTCAAAATAGTGCATATAAGTGAAAACTGCAACAAATCTATTATTATATCAATAATTATAAAAGTGAAACTTTTCCTATTAACTACTAGTTTTACTGTTTTTCGATATGGTACGTACCAATAAGATTCCAACATATTTATTAAAATAATACTATAAAATATGTGTAATTATTCGTACTGCATAATTATTAAAGTCAGAATTAATTAGTTTTTAACACGAATACACCTTATTATCTAATTTAACATATGTAATTGTTTTTAATTAGACTGGAGAAATATATTATTAAGTAAACAAAAATGCAGTATAATTAATTTGTGTGCTTAAAATATTATTAAAATTTAATTTATTGCCTAATGAGCAAATTTAAACGACTTTTTTAATTAAAAAAAATGAATTACCCGGTTTTGAAAAGTATATCAAACTAATGAAATGTGTGTAAACATGCCACCAAATGGTTTAAAAATGTCAAGGCCGACCCTGTTCAGGAAACTGAAATAAGCGAAAACTACTAGCTTTTATAGAAATGACATTTTTCATATAGATATAAAACTAAATTAGACAAAACTAGCCTTAAATGATCCAAAGAAAATAAAGGGTTAAGTGGGGGTAAAATTTAAAGTCTTATATTTTTAAAAATTAAGCTAGAGCAAAAAGTAAATTGGTTCTAGTTGCCCAATAATTGGGTTTTACTGTATCTAGGGAAACAAAAGTTCTCTGTCAACTGCTGTCAACAGTTGTCAGACGTAATCATCGCAACTTATAGAATTATTATCAAAGTAAACCGCACGTAAACGTAAATTTAAACAATTTAAACTTTAATTATATGGATCTACAAACAAGAATTGGTTTAGTTCAATGTTATTACGAATGGGGTAGATGTTACACTGCTGGATTACGAAGATTCCGTACGAAGATGGGTATGAGAGTAGGGCCTTGTCAAATAAAAGCGTATAGTAATTTGATTAGCAAATTTGAAAAACCAGGGGCTGTAACTGACCTACCAAGAGCAGGAAGACTAAAAATTAGCAAAGTTGCAGAAGTTCTTCGGAAAAATCAAAAGATAGCCAACACTAATCCGCTAGCAATCAGAAGTGTGAATTTGATATCTAAACGACTGCAAATGCCATAAATGAAAAATTTTACGCAAAATTCTAAAAATGTATCCATATAAACTGAAACTGCTGTTTGAATTAAAATATGCCGATTTTTCTATCAGGTATGATTTTTCCTACGAATATTGGCTCAGATGGAAATTGAACCCGAAGGATATCCCGTATTTTATGGGGACATTTCTCTTTAAATGGTGAGTTCCAAAATTTAAAAAATGGTCAACAGATAATCCACTTTTAATCGTTCAGGAAGGTTTAGAAAAAGAAAGTCACCGGGTTTTGGGGCGGTTTTACAGCTAATTTTTTGGTCCATACTTATTTGAGGAGATACAAAATGGAGAGGCCGTGTACTGTTACTGGCGAACGATACCTGCAGATGTTACTAGACTATGCCAAATTTCCCCGTATACAAAACCAAGGAATTGACAATAGATTTTTAAGCAGGAGAAGCACCCCGCATATTTACCGACCAGTTAAAAATTGTTAACTGCTGTTTTTCAAGGTCGTGTTATAAGCAGACATTTTGTAAATTCATGGCCCCTAAGATCGCCTGATCTTAACCCAGGGATTACTGGCTGTGGGGCTATTTAAAAAATTAGTGTTTAAAACACGAGCAACAAAGCTGGGGAAATTAAAACACTTTATTAGAGAGCAAATTGCTGCCAAATTGTACAATTTGGAGGAACGATTGGTAATCGTACATCAAAATGGACGACATATCGAACATTTGCGATAACCACTGTTGGACATATGAAATCCCATTATTTAAGTAATCGATTTTCTTTTAGATTTTGTTGTTAACTTAGTTTGTTAAAAATACATAATAATCTGAAATATTATATCCCTTACTTTAAATGAATTTAAAAAAATTACTTATTATAGGGGATACATATTATTTACCTTTTTAGTTATGCTACAAAGTATAAGCATAAATATTTCATATAAATAAATAATTAATCGAGTACAATAAACTTACCGGTTTAGATCGCAATGAATGATATTTTCTTTCTGTAACAGCCTGAGGCATTTCAACAACGAGTTGGCGAACCTTCTGTTTTAAATTCAAGCTGAAGCCCTGGTAGTTGTTCTTTTTGATGAGTTCGTAGAGATTAAGACTGTAACAAGATATACAAAGTTACGTACAGACGATTTTAAATATTTAGCTGTAAAAACCAGTGGCAACATCGCTTGACTCCCAAGGGTCGGGTTATGTTAGCGAAAAAATAGGTATATTACGAAAAAAAACCCCAAAATATAATTTTTTAGAGGAGTAGACGAGATGTTAACTTTTCTTCCAGTTTATAATATAAAATAAAATTTACCGGGTAAATTTCAATTAAAGATTCCAACTCTTAAATGTAAAATTGTCTTATTGTATCGTTTCCGTTCTGTAGAAAGGGCTTTGTATCGTACTTCCTGTATCTTTTTGGAAAAACTTTTAATTTGACTGTAGACATCCTGATTAATTATCAAGCTGAATACAAATGCAGTTCGTTGACGGTTTCCTTTTTTTAATCAGTTTTCGAGATTAACGCGCATTGCAGCCAACCGAAATTGTCTTAAATTATTCTTAAATTACTTTTAATATTTTTTATTGCGTTTAAAACGATCAGCGAGTCTGGGTGTCAAGAGTTCATTTCGAGTTCAGAATACGATAATTTCTTTTGAGATAAAAAAGTTTTATTAAGAACAAAGTTAGAGAACTTTTAAAACTAATTCGGTTTAAAAGTAACTTTAACTTGTTCTTAAAGTAAATGCCCTTAAACGTATATTAAAATAGAGATATGAAGAAGTTGTATTATTATAATTCCAATCAAAGTTACATATTACTTTTGGTTTGATGTTAAAAGTTATTTGATTTGGCCACAAAATGTGTTCGAGATCGAGGATCTCGTACTATTTATAGGATTTCATAAGGGGCCGTTCAAAAACTACTTCAAGCTGATTTTTACAATAGTTGACCCCCTCCCCCCCCGCGTCACACCCGCGACCCCCTTAAATATTACGCAACAAAACTTGGATTTCCTTTATAAATAGCTCCTTTCGAAAATCAAAAGGGCTTTATAGGGGGCGACTATTATACATCAAAATCTTAATTAACTTATACAAATGACTTTCTATCGTGACAGAAAAATAAAAATGAAAAATCAAAAAAAAAATAAAGGAAGAATGTTTTATGAACTGCGAACGTCACTTTTTCTTAGACCCCTCCGTCCCCTCCTCTTGTCATATCTTGTCACATTAGCATACCCCCCCCCGTTATGCGAACGTATTTTATGAACGGCCCCTAAGCGTTATTCCTATCTTATCTTGGTTCTTCGAGACTGACAAATGTTAGTCTTGCCCCAAAAGAGGGGCAATAACCGTTTTAATAATATTTAGTTTTCAATAAGGAAATAAAAAAATACTTTCCCTTTTTCTCATGGACTCCTGACATCAAAATAGGTCGATTTAAGTCAACTTTGAAAAGTTTTAACAAACAACAGTTTTAAAGTTTTCTTGCATTATATATTATTATTATATCTATTATTTATATAATACTAGGTACACACTGAATGCTCTGAAAAATTCAAGGGGTGTTTTATATTGCCAAAAAATTTAAAGGCTGTTACCCTAAAAAATATTTACCAATAACCGGGCAGCTGGAGAAAAAACAGCGCCTGCTGTATTTTTTTGCATGAACAAAAATGTGCCCGTGTGCATATAGGAAAATTACAGCAAAAAAATTTCACCGACAAAATCTTTCAAACTGTAGGTTAAAACATCCTTATAGATATTTTTTGCAAATTTAGGGTTATTTGGCGTAATTCGCTTAATACATGTAAAAATTCCTAACTTTGCGATGGTTAAACGTTTGCCGACCATTTCGTAGTAAGTACTGCAAGTAGAACTACACGCTAATCTAAGCAGGCTTGTTTTGTCCTTATTTTCTTTAACTTCCTAAAGTTGGTTTTCCTCTCTTCTTAAAAATAATATTGGTATTATAAACAAAGGAAGAATACTAAAATAATGGATGTTTCCGGTTGTACATAGTATGAGGCGTTAATACGTGACTGCTTAACTGTAATAAAACCTTATGCCGTTTATATTTACCATTATGAAAAAGACAGGAAATGTTTATTACATATTTTAAAGATATCTTTTTAAGCACCAACCCAAGTTGTTTATTTTTCCTACTATAAAATTTCCTTATCGCACGGGATCCAAATTAGGGAACTTTACCCATCGGCCAACCGGGCAAAAATATTTTTATTAAATATAATATGTAAATAAAAGTGTCGCCAATGAGTTGTTAAAAATTATGATAAGCTATAATAGTCTAAGAGCTGGCTGCAAAAACCTGGCCTATCGGTACCGGATAAATATGTTTTAAATAATACTACTCACATTATTGAAAAAATCATTTGTGGGGAAATAGTGATAAAATTCTATGTTTTTTTTAAGGTCATTTTTGACATGAACTGTACCAATCGATAACGCTTAAACTAATTTTAAAATTTATTTTAAGTGAATAAAAATGATTATAAAAAAAGTGCCTCGTTAAATTGGTGCTACCCCATGGCACGCCCCTTTTTTATTGTTTTTTTTGTTGCGTTACTGTATCCATCGAGTAACCGCTTTAAACTATAATCAAATTAAAGTTTAATAATTCTTATTAAAAAAATACATTAGTGCCACTTCTATTTAGTGACAAATGCCTGACACGATACCTTATATTTTTTTAAGTCCCATGCTATTTAACAACCTATTATAGAAACATTTGGGAATAAATGAAAAAATCTGATGAACAATTATAGTAATTTTTAAGTATTTTTTTTATTTATACGAGTATTTTATAAAGTATAAAAATGAAAACAATGCAATTTTTTTTATATATTCTCTATAAAATTAATAAAAAATTAAATATCAAAAATATACATTAAAACATATTTATGGAATTATCATTAAATATCTCATGATCACATCATCATTATCGTCATATTATCGTCATACTGTCATGATCATCTGACTTTTGCATGTCGCCTTTATTTTCAGAATTATTATCATCGTCATTATCGTCATGATCACGATTATTATTTTTGTTGTGATCATCATTATCATAATAATCATCGTCACAATTATCAATTTCATGAAGCTCTACTTCATCAAGTTCTACCATAACAATGTCTTTAACTAAAAGAGGTGTTGGATCACCTTCGAAGCACATTTTGCACTTTTTAACAAGAATTAATAAATATACTCCAAAAAATTTTGAAATGCTTTAACAGAACATGTGCGCGCTGCACCAGAACTAGTTCAATAACTGAGACGCCCAATGTTCGCATCAAGTTTGGACAGCGTCTCCATGCATCTTTTTCTAATGTTAAATCTCATTCTCGGTAGCATGGGGCTTGAAGAAATATAAAGTATCGTGCCAGGCATTTGTCACTAGAATAGAAGTGGCACTAATGTATTGTTTTAAGAAGAAATATTTAAACTTTAATTTGTTTATAGTTTAAAGCGGTTACTCGATGGGTACAGTACAACAAAAAAAAAGTGTCGTGCCATGGGGTTAGCACCAGATTTAACGGGGCACTTGTTTATAATTATTTTTTATTCACTTAAAACTAAATTTTAAAATTAGTTTCAAGCGGTTACTCGATTGATACAGTTCATGTCCAAAAAATGTACCTTAGAAAAAACATAGCAATTTTATGCACTATATTTGCCCTGGCACTAAATGTTTTTTTCAACAGATACAATAAGTAGTATTATTTAAAACATATTTCATCCGGTTACTCGATAGGCCGGGTTTTTTGCAGCCAGCTCTCGCTCTATAATATTTATCTATGATATAAGTGTTAAAAGTACAATTTTAAGGCACGAATGTGAAAGTTTGACACATGAGTCCCTTAAAACGTATTTTTAATACAAATATCATACAATATTTTTTCTACAAACGCATTAATGCAGTTAAAAATTGCACTTGATGATGAATACCTTCTGAGGAAAGTAGTAACCATTTTGGGAATTTTTGTGCCTGTCGCAGAGAGGAGCTTTGTCGGTTGACTCTTGACGACTTGAAAGATGTGGGCACTTCATTGATGATTCACATACGAGATCCTAAAACCAAGGTACCACGAAATTTCGCTATCGTTGAAAAATGTTATTTGGATAAATATCGAATGTTTATGGCTTTTTGTCCAGCTGTAGGACATCGGAGACTTTTTCTAAAATACGCGAAGGGTAAATGTACCAGAAATCCCGTCGAAATTAACTCTTTTGGAAAAATCCCTTCTGCTTTAGCAAGGTTTCTGCAGCTTCCAAATCCGATCCGCTATACGGGGCATTGTTTCCGCCGTTCTTCAGCCAGTTTACTTGCCAATGCTGGAGCAAATTTGACGACAATTAAGGGGCATGTTGGGTGAAAATCCTCTACCGTTGCTGAGGGATACAACGTCGACTGAAAAGGCGTTTTTTTCTGTTCAATTCACCTCAACTACGGAGAATGCTACAACTGTGGAAGGAATTTGTTTTTCAAGTTGTTTGAATTGTACAATTAATATAAATGTTAGTAAATAAATAAGCGTTGATGTTATTTTTCACTTTTAACACTAGTGCTTTAAAATAATACTAGTGCTTTAAAGTAACATTTTTAAGGTATCAGATAGTGTTAAAAATTGAATTTTTAACACGTTTCTAGAAAAATATTTTAGTTACCATAGTTAATTTTTTTTTCAATGCTTTTACACATTTGCTTACCAAAAAATTAAATCCGATTCAAAAGTATAAAACCTAAAGAGTATGGAAACGTTGGGTTGCCCTACTTTTTTTTTGGTAATAACTATTGGGTTGCCAAGTATGAACAGGTAAGTGCATATTGTAACTAATGCACTCATCTGCCTACCAAATAAATTTTATACTAAAATAAAGATAATTTTATTTTAAATTCGGTGGTTTAGGATTACCTAGAAAAAATCGGTCAAGAATCAGGCTTGCCAGACTCAAGCAAATCTATACTAATATTAAAAGAGGAAATATTTGATTGTTTTTTGCATTAAATAGGTTCCGGAACTACTGGACCGATTTAAAAATTATTTTTCCATTAGAATTCTACATTATCCCTGATGAATATAGGCTAGAAAAGATTTCTACTAAACTCACCCCCTAAAGGAGGAAAATGGAGGGTAAAAGTTCGGTCTTGAACTTCATTTTTGAAATTAGAAGTATAGAAATTGGCATTTAGGCTTTTGATTATGATTAAAAATAATTAGTTTTAATATTTTTTAGATTATATCAATTGGGGAGGTTAAAATGGGGATGAAAGTTACATGTACAAAAAAAATGTCATTTTTGAAAGTTGTAAATATGGGAGTTGATAATTAGACTTCTGATTACCCAGAAAAATAAGAGACTTAAACTAAGAAAGGATTTTAGGAAACTTCCCTTCCCCTAAAAGAGTAGAATGTTATTTATTACGATTAAAAATTATCTGTTTTAACATTTTTGAAATTACATCTCTTGGGAGTTTAAAATGATGATAAAAGTTTGTATCAAGAAATCGCTACATTTTTAGTTGTTAATATGGAAGTTGGTAATAAAGCTTCTGAACTTCGTTATTTCTGGATTTAGAAGTATAAAAATTGGTATGTAGGCTATTGATTACGATTAAAAATGATCTGTTGTAAAAAATAGAAAAATGGTAGTATTTTTGGAACTTCATCCCCTGAAGGGTTAAGGTGAAAATTGTATAAAAAATAAGAACTAAATCATCAACAAATGCCATTTATATTATAGAAAATGATAACAAATAAAATACGATAAAATAATAATGTTCAATCGCAAGACGCGCGCTACGCCGCAAAGTGTGTGACGAAAGACGAAGCGCGGGAAGCGTAATAGGATGTGAAGTAGCGAAGTGTAAAGCGGGCCAGATACCTTAGAGCAGACGTTGTTGTAGCACGTATCAAATGTTTAAAAAACAGTCAAAATCGTGTAGTCTACGCGGGCGAAGACGCAAGCAAAATGCTAGTATATTCATGATTTCACATTTTAGTTCTGTATTCCAAGTTTGAATAACTTCATATACTCCCTATAAAATTTAACATAAAAAATAGAGTCGTTGGTTGTACAACAGAGTATACTTTAGATATAACGGCACCATATTTTAAATAAAACAGATTAATTTAAAAGCTAAGGCTTCGTATCCTAAACTTGACAGATCATTTTTAGGTCACTTGGTTTCCCATATATGACAATTAACAGGCTACAGCCGCCTTTTTTTTACGCATGCCGTCATTTATTTAGTCATGCGCGGTATTCTAAAATATAGATAGCCGACGTTAGCTAAATCCTGTCAGACAGCCAGCGTTTTCGTAATTTTTTATAAGGATTCCCAAAGATGGCTAAGCCCTAAGTTATTGGGCCTCATTCGAAGACCTAATTGATGGGCCCCAAAGTTAACTGCATACGCCAGCGATTGTTAATGCCTAATGTATTAAGTGTCAATGGTAGCTAGCGTCATTGTAGCTATTGCCCACGGTAGCTAGCCACTCTTCTGTAAAATGTGGGGTTATGTTGCAATTTTTCTTCTTGGAATTAGGGCGTCTCAATATTTACTTAGCTTTATATTTTTAATCACTGATGTATCTAGACATTATTTTCTGTAATTAAATTTTTAAAGAAATTGACTAAGGTGGAACCTATTTGATTTAATTAGACTATAATCTTGTCTCAGAAGAAATCTCAAGCTAGTCAGCGCCAATTAGATTTAACAAATGTCAGGTGACCAGTGGGAAACCGGTCACCTGACAGAATAATAATACCTGGTTGGCGGGGATTAGTGTGTAATTTCTCTGGAAAGAAATATTTTGTTCTTAGGCTAAACCGGCATTACCGATCCCGAAAATGTTTCTACGTCAGTTGTTGACGCATTTTTTTGATTTTCTTTCGCCATAACAATACTAAACATGTTCAACATTGTTATTGCGAAAATTTTAGTTATAATTATTTCATGTGTAAAACATAAAATAACAATAACTCGCTTAAAACAAACCAAAAACAAAAACGTGTGTGTATTTACACACATTAATCTTTAAATCTTTCAAATTCGAGTTCCATAAGCAAGTCTACTAAAAATTTAAACAAAATTTGTACGAAAAAACTTCCTCTTATGCATGAAATATTTTTTAAAATATTTTTTTTTTTCATTTATATCGATTAAGTTAATCATGGTCAATAGAGTTAAATTTTTAAGAATATTATATAAATTACCTTGTATACATTTAGTTATCATTAAAGTCCATAACAACACAAAGTAAAATGTTGTGTTCGGTAAAAAAGATATGTTAGCGAAAAATATGTCATGTTTTAAATGCGATAATCCCACAATGTAGTACACATGCAAACACGCTTGATATATCTAAATAAACAAAGTGCAATAGGGGATATATCAATAAACCAAATCTGTTTTAAAACCTTTTTGTCATACAATAGCATTTACAAGATTAGTTTGACCCAAATCTAAGCCTGCGCTTTTAAATCTGACCTAAAAATCTGAAAAACGCACGTATTTACACAATAAAATTTTTGGCTATTAAGATAGACAGAAATGTATATGAGACAAGCCAAACAAAAACAAATCTTTTAAGTAGGTTAGCTATTGGATTTTAAGTGTTTCTCTCTGTGTAGATACGTAAAACTTTGCATTTATGTCGTAACGCTTTTAGTTTTTGCTTTAATAAACATAAAATATGTAATTTTTTATATTTTAAAGTGCAAAATGACATAAATAATCATGTTTTGTAAGAAACTATTTTACGCTTAGGTATGTATATTGGAGATTGGAGAATAAATTAATACAAAATATTTATGAAGCTATTTTAAATTTATTTGATGACACAATACTTGAACCACTATCGTTAAAGGTAAATTTTAGAATAATAAAATACATAGTTTTTTTGTATTTTGATGCACTCCACGGAATCCTAAATCTTTAGCACCAATGTGACGTGGGTTTATAAATTGAAGTTAGAGGCACTCTATTAAAACGGGATTCAAAGATTTTTTCTAAGGTTTTTCTAAAAATACTGTTATTATTAAGGCAAATGTATCCTTTTTTTACAGAATAAAGAATGTCATTATTTTGGTAAAGCCATTACTCAAATATGGAAGGATATTACAAGCGGTGTCTGAATTGGAACACCTAAAGGATTTTTTCGCGACATACCGTGTTTAACCCGCGCATATCCTCGCAAAAACGAAAAGGTTTACGTATGTCACGCGTGTGTCAACTTACATAATTATAGTTTAATAAACTTTTTAGTTAAAATCCAAATGTGAGGTCTTTGGTAAGTTAAGAAATAAGTCGAAAAGATGAGATATAAATCAAATTTTCCATTGAATAAGACATTAGCTGTTTCCAAGTCAACTGTAAGAAGTATATCTTTTTCTCTATGACTTAAATATAATTGCATTAATTTATCCATTTGGGAATTAATTAATAAATTGAAAAATCTGCAATTCAAATAATTGTAAAACCATAGCAAAAAACAAAAAATAACAAGAACCAAAATAATAGAAAAGCCGCGAATCCTCCATTATTTAATAAGGTATTCCAATCCTGCAAGGCATGATGGGAAATGTGTCAAGCGGTCGCGCCGCCACGAGTATGTCTTGCACACTAAAGTATTTCTATCTCAACATCCGCAATAATAAAAATAAGGTTGAAAATCCTTAATTGTGCAAAACACACTCGTGGCGGCGCGACCGCTTGACACATTTCCCATCATGCATTACAGGATTGGAATACCTTTTTATATATTATCTTACTCCCGGCTAGTGGCCATAGCGGTGGATACTGGGTACAAAGTAATAGCGTAGATACTGACGTCAACACCTTCCCCTACTTTACCGCTTTTCGCCAAAATAAACCGGTGTAAAGCTTGAAAGGAAAGAAATATTTTCTGGCTTAAAGGGCAAATTTTTAGAAGGTGTGTGGCTATATATTTATTGTGTTAATTAAATTTAAGGTCACAGTTGAAAGTAACGCTCAAAAAAGTAGTTTTTTCTCGGAGAACTAAACATATTATCTATGCGATGAGATTTTGTAAATTTTTTCGCGTAAACAAACATAGTTGTATCTTTAATGCTTTAATCAGTAAAATTACAAAATTAATAAAATTGTTGTATTTGGCCCTAATTAAAAAATTATCCTCTTCGCGATTTATATGTATGTATTTTAAGAAGTATTGCATTTGACAAAAAGACATTACCACTGATCCTACATATTCCTGAAAATATCTCAATTTTAAATAAATTTTTAGAAGGAAAGAAAATCGTGATAACATAAATGACATTTTAATTATACTTTTACCCGATATTGTACAGGGTTTTCATTTATATTTTGACACGCATTTACAACTATAACTAAAAACGATAGAAAAAAACTTCCAATTTAAAAGTTTCATAGCTTTTCTCTTTTATCTTTTGAGCATAATGAAAGAAACAAATGACCATCAAAAAGTTAAGAAAAATGTATAAGTTAACTTTTTTCAAATGGAACATCCTGTACATTTCTATTTGGAATAAAAAGCTCTTTTCATCCCCTTTTAATAATATATAGTTTGTTGGTATTTCATTTAGCCGTATTGAAAATATTTAAGTTTTTAATTAAAAATCAATGGAAAATAAAAATCAGCATTGCCTTGGAAAACAAATGATTTATTTATTACGAACTTTAAGTATAAATAATTACAAATTTTCGAAGTAACCTCCACCATTTTCTCTGCACTTGAAAAAAGTTTCTCCTTAACTTACGATTAATCGCGTTGAAAACAAATTCGGACCGGTTCCTATTAAGTAACATTCTTTCATTTTCAATTTTTTGTCTTAGTATGTTTATATTTTCTGGCCTTTCGTAATAAATTTTATTTTTTAGGTAACCCCACAAAAATATATCCAGAGGGTTTAAGTCGGGGCTATTGGGCGGCCATCTAATAGTGCCATACCTTCCTATCTAAATTCCGTATTTCTCGCTAAGATACTGAGTTACTGGTGCAACATTGTGTGGGGGTGCCCCATCCTGGTGCCAGATAATGTTTCTGTATTGCTGAAGAGGAATGTCTTTAAGCAGATTTTCGATCGCATTTTGAATAAAAAGCAGATACCTATCTCCCGTTAGAGGTCCTTCAAAAATTATTGGTCCAATAACCTTACTGCCCAACATGCCACACCAAACATAAAGAGACCTAGTCCTTGTATCTTAACAGGTTGATTTTGTGAGGGTTTTTGTTGCCCAATAATGCTTGTTCTTTCTATTATACATCCCATCGTTTTGAAGATTACGTATAACTTCTTGACAATAATTAAGTCGTTGAATCTTATGAGCGTCGGTTAAATTTTGAACTGGCAAAAATTTGTAGGGATGAAAATTATGTTTCTTCAATTGACTGTGAATTTTTTCCCAGGATTTGTTTGTATAATTTGAAACGGAAGGAATTAAACTTTCGGGATTTTCTAAAAAGTTATATCGCTTAGCTTTTGTTTTTTGTTACTCCTAAAATAAATCTTACCTTCAAAATGAAGCAAAATTAATTTAAATCTTGCTCTTCATTTGCAGCCACTGTTCTCGTTTTTCTTTTAACGCTTTTTAACAATATAAGTTATCGAGTTTCTCGAAGGTATTCGCTGCCCAGGAAAACGTTGGTGATATTCATAGCGAACTTGCGATATGTTTTCATTATTTGCGTAGAGAAGACGTATTATTTCGTGTTTTTGATCTTCGGTATATCCCATAGTTAAGTATTTTTTTGATATAAATGCAGCGACGCCAAAATTTTAAGACGTGTCAAGGTGCTGTCAAAACGTATAAACATTGATTTTTTAAATAAAAACTTAAATATTTTCAATACGACTAAATGAAATACCAACAAACTATATATTTTTAAAAAGGGGATAAAAAGGGCTTTTATTCTAAATAAAAATATACAGGGTGTTCCATTTGAAAAAAGTTAATTTATTCATTTTTCTTAACTTTTTGATGCTCATTTGTTTCTTTTATTATGCTCAAAAGATAATAGAGAAAAAACTATGAAACTTTTATATAGGAAGTTTTTTATCTATCGTTTTTAGTTATAGTTGTAAATGCGTGTCAAAATATAAATGAAAACCCTGTACATATAATATATGTAATTGAGTTTATATATTTGGAGTAGATTAGGATATTTTGGTCCTATTTGATAATTTTTTAAAATAATTTGACCTTAGTCTTTTCGCGTTCCGAAGACCATTGCCAAAGGCCTTTGAATTCTATTTGCTTAGTTAGTCATAGCAACTTTTAGCTGTGAGAAGTAAATGTTTTATTGTTAAGTAAAACAGTGAACAGTGACAAGTTTCTAATCTTACTACCGTTGTTATAGTTTGTCTCAAAGTTTATCGCTGTGGCTTTTGACGGACAATACCCAAATAAACCTTTAACGATTTTATTAACTAATGTTATTGAGTAAACCCATTAATTTATAATGGTAGGGGTGGGCCAAGTATTTCTTGAGTATTGACCATTAGGTATATAAATATTTCGGCTAATATTTTAGTGGCAGTGATGAATAACCGTTTTTACTGTGCGTTTCGAAAAAGTTTTTTTACGAGAATATAACTATGTTGCGTCGAAATCATTTGTCATTAGATGCAAAACAGGTTGTGAAAAATGTGTATGAAACTTTAATCAGTAGAGATCTAATTAAACAAGAAGCATTAAAAGAAACCTGCCTGCTTACAAAAACTCAAATATCATCGATAAGGGATATTATTATTAGTGAAGCATTGAACAAAAGAAAAAAGCGTAGTGATTTTCAATCTCAACGTATAGACAATAGTGATCAGGACCTAATAAGAAGGAAAATATATTGTCTTTATGAGAGCGGAGTTGTTCCTACCTTGGATAAACTGAAAAAGAAGCTAGACGAAGACGAAACCAATATAAATATTAGCCGTTCCACCCTCCATCGAACTGTTTGCAAAATGGGATTTAAATACCGCAAAATAGACAAAAAAACAAGTAGTAATGGAATCGCACATATTACGCACTTGGAGATTTAATTACCTTTATGAAATTAAAAAATATAGGTTAGAAAACAGATCCATAATGTACCCTGATGAAACATGGTTGGATACACACGATACAGTATCCAAATGATGGGTTGATTCCAGTCAAATTAAGGAAAAAGCATTACCATAATACACGGGTTCAGAAGACAGATTTGTCCCAAACTTACATTTCTATACAAAACAACATAAATCCTGTTGTAATTAATCTCAATGATGACTCTGATAGTGAAACAAAATTGGATTTAGATATTTAGATTAAAAATGTAATTATGTATAGATAATATAGTTATAAATTTATTAAAACTTTGCACATATTTAATTTCTTGATGTAATTTTAAGATTATACCTACCTAAATAAACAATAAATTATAAATTTTTATATTATTAGAGTCCGTCCCTAATGTTCGCAGTTTTATTGTTGTCGGCAGGTATAATTCATAAATGAAGGCAAAAGCAATCACGTTATACTTTGAGACAAACTATACCTCTTACTCGTTACATAATAGAAATAAAAGCTAATTATATTTTTATACAAGGCGATACACATCAATATATTTTTCCAAAAATTTTTTGGTAGTTATCCCCTTTATAAATAATGCAATCAGTTTTTAATAAATATGCCAAATTAAGTGAGAAAATGGTTTGAAAATAGTAAAAAGTAAATAAAGACATTTAACAGCGTATCAACTTTTTTCCGTTTTCCAATATTCGCCTGAATATCTCGATAAGCCTGATTAATGTAAAAACAGTCTGGCCAAGTTTATCGGATCGAAGAACATCCAAAACATAGACGTTTTTCTGTCGATTTTCTTTATGGAACTGTCCAACTCATAGCTGATAATTATTTTTTTTTCTTGGTTTTATCTACTGGTACAGATGATTATACCGGGCGACTTTAAACTTAGCTTTAAATATTATAGGTAACTTAGTCCATTAAAAAAAAAACAATGGGCACACAACTTAGTTAAGCAACTCTAGGTGCTATATTGTCTAATAAAATAAAGAACTTTGAAACAAACTTTTTAAAATTAAACCACATATTTGAGTAAATTTCTTAAAATTTTAATTGTATGGGCCCAAAAATTTAACATTTTATCTCTGTTACCAGGTACCAAAATTACTTTTTTCCCCTGAAAAGTGAGTACTTTTTTCTGTTTTTTAGTGACGTCGAGTCTTCCCCAGATTCAACTAAAAGTGTAGCAGACAATCTTCGAACTGACGAT
>JAHBCN010018977.1:0-16579 GCA_019359885.1 Listronotus oregonensis
GCGCTCACAAACAACTGGAACTTTCCCCCAAAAGTTTTTTTTGGGGGATTAAACCCCCCAGTTATTTTTACGGACGACCTTCAGCAATGAAAAGCCAGCAAAGATTATGTAAGTCCTCAGTAAACAGCCAAGAAATACACGAAGGGGTTCGCAATAAGCAAAAAAAGAAAGTGATATGAAGTCCCCTTACAAAAGCTAATCATAAGGGTTCATTGTCGGTGGGTTTGGTTATAAAACCCCAAAAAAAAAAGGGGGGCTTCCCCGCTGCGAAGTCATGGGAAGGACCATATAAAGTAGTAACCGGCTTAATGATCTGGTGCCCCAATTAAGAAGAGCCCACAGGCGAAGAGAAAGTTGTACATCAAAAACGGCTGTGTCGCTATCAAGATAAAAATTTGATCGAGACGATCAAAATTTGGGGGGGGGCAATGTTACAGATTTTGTTGTGTTTATTATTAGAAAAAAAAAGGTTAGAATTATTTTATTTAGGTTAATAATTTTTAAAAAATAGGTTACCTTTTTTTTTCCCTTTTTTTCGACGGTCATTCGGATTATCCGGGGGGCGCTGGAACACCTTTTTTACACTTTTCTTACATCCTGTAGAAAAATCCTTCCCAATTCTAGATTTTCCCCAGACTTTTCCATTCTTTTCCACTTCCTAAAAAACCCCGAGGAAAATCCGGGGCTATTTTTAGTTTTGTTCCCCGACAGTTAAAGTTGACAGACGTTAAAGGTTAAACAGTTGTCATTTTTTTTTTTTTAAAAAGTGTTACCATAGAAACCCTTTTTGTAAACCAGATCCCCAAAAAAAAGGTAAAAAACCAGGCCCCTGTTTTTATACGGGGTGTCACGGAACAATATATATATATATATATATATATATATATATATATATAAATTAATATATATATATATATATATATATATAAAAATAATAATAAAAACAACAACAAATAAAAGAACAATGTAACTCTACATTCCTATTCGACCTAAACTTTGCCAATATTTTTTAATAATAACAATTTCTTACATTACATTTTAACCATGCATAAAAATTATCGGTTAAATACATTTGTTTAATATTATTTTATTAATATCAAAATAAAATATAACATTATGGAAACAATAAAGAAAAGAAAATAAATTATAAATGTCCTTAGAATTGTAATATGTATACAGTCCAAGCGTTGTTTTTAGTTTATCTATTGGGTCTCCCTGTATAGCTATCAGGTTTGTGCCAATACAAGAAATGGTAATATTACTTAGGTGACAATATACTAAATATTTTTAAAATTCTCACTATTTACCAAGTTCCATAAGATTTGCACCATGTCCTTAAACAAAAAATAAATTTTCTCAGTTCTCCTTACACATTTATATGCCTGTTTAAGAAACTTAAAGTTAAAAAAAAATCTCACAAAAGACTTAACGCAACAGAAAAACAATTGCTTGTTTCTTAAGTCAAAGAACAAAAAAAATGTAAAATAATTTTTTTTTTCTAAGAAGAAAGTAAAAAATAAAAATGTGTGAACCGCAGAGTTTGCAGCTAATATAAGATAGGCTAATTAATAATTATTAGTTCATTATTAAGACCATTTTCCAACATAGGTTTACATTTTTTGTAAAATAAGAAAGATGCTGCTGTTATTAAAATATTAAAACATTATTTATTTAAAAATAAAGTTGCCATTTTATAATTAGGTTTAACAGGGTGGACTTGCTAATTGTTGTGTAATTATGTTAAAATTTAAAATTTATTAAATTTTCTCCAGTTTGCTACCTTTGTATTTTACAGATTTTAATAACTATTCTTAGGAAAAAATTATTAATAGCCTGTTTTACAGGTGGTAGAGGGCTTTCCCTGAGGCGAACCCCCTTGCCCTTTAAGGACTCTGAGTCTCCAGGATGTTTCAGTTCTGGGCAATGAATTTTTCCCTTTTTCCTCTTCCTTCTCCTCTTTTAGTTTTCCTTTTTCCTCTTCTTTCTCTTTTTTTCTACCTGGCTTGTGCTGGGTTTCTAACCTCGAATCGGGTAGGCCTGATATTCTTTGGCTTAAACTTACTTTTAAACTTCCCCAAATTTATCTGCTGTTTTACCGGTCCCCCTCCGACAATTCAACGATCTGATTTCCTTTCAACAAAGATCGACAATATTATTTCCCAGTTTCCATTGGCCGTAATCGTTCTCAGGGATTTAATGTACATAATAAAGGGTCAGGATCCCAAAAATGATACAGGCAGAGCAGCAGAAAATTTGCAAAACAGAAACTCGCTCCGCAATCTAATTATGGAACTACCTACTTTCCTAGGGTTCCCACCCATAATTTAACCCTCTAGATCTCTTTCTTACTTCCACCCAGTTTATCAAGCATCAGTAACTTTTCTCCCCTTGGTCGCTCTGACCATGGTTGGTCACAATCTTACTCCACTCATTTTAAGGCAACCGAAAGCATGCCGCCACGACTCTGGCACTACAATTCGGCCGACTGGGATGGTCTGAGAGATTTCCCCCACCCTTGGGGTCCTACCTGCTTTTCCTTTCGATCCTTCCGAAATATGTAAACAAATTACCAAAACAATTCCTTTTGAGCATTGAGACCTATATTCCCCACAAAAAAAGAACCCCATAACTTCAAATCACAAACCGTGGTTTTCTAAATCTGTGACAAAAAACCAGACTTTTAAAAATTTAATCCCACAAAAAGTTTCTTCAGTCCCAAAAACGACAGGCTAACATCGAAGCGAGAAATCAGTATAATCAGACCATTTCAAGCAAAAGACCGTTTACCCAAACAGAAAAAAGATAAGTTCTCTCTTTAAAAATGGGGGAAAAGCTCTGGTCCTTTGCCAAAAATATTGTTAGAACTTTTTACAAATTCTTTTCCACCCTAATTTTTTAAGATGGAATTGTCTCTACTATAAAGGAAAAGCCAACTATTTGCCAAACAATTTGCTGCCAATTCTACCTTGATCCCCCTATTAATCTTCCTCTTCCAACAGTTGTCCCTATTTCTCATAAAATGTCGATATAATTTTTTAAAATCAAACAGATCAAGCGTATTCTTTCTTCTCTTAATACTAAAAATCTTGGGCTGGATGGCATACCAGCAATCATCTTAAAAATTTCTCCCCCAGCTTGCACCCATCATAACTCCCCCTTCCCAATCTCTTTGACACGGGCATTTTCCCCGGGGAGGGGAAAACTCACGTGTGCAACCTGTCCCCAAAAAAGGGTCCAAAGAGTCTCCCTTCAACTTATAGACCTTTTCTCTTCTTTCAGTTGTTTGCAAAGTAATGGAAAAATTCATTAATTCCAAATCTTAAAGTATCTGGAAAAACATAAGATCTTACATGATAGACAATATGGATTCTGTCACAGTAGATCCACAGCTGATCTTCTTTCCTTTGTCTCACACAACTGGAACAAGTCCCTTGAGTTTCTTGGTGAATCCCAGATCGTTGCTCTTGACATATCCAAAGCTTTCGATCAGGTCTGGCATGATGGCTTCTTAACAAACTTCCTTCTTACGGTCTTCCACTAGCTTTGCTCTTGGCTTTCAGTTTTCCGTCATTTCTCCAGCTTCTACCAAACTAATGCTGGGGTGCCCCAGAGGCTCAGTGCTGGCACCCACGCTGTTTCTTCTACATTAACGATCTTCTCTCTTCCTACAATTAATCCATTCATAGTTTTGCTGAAGATAGTACCCTCCACTCTAGTATTCAATTTCTTAAGCCACCTGTAATCCCGATTTCGAAAACAAGCGCAGGTCAATGCAGATATCTCTTTCACAAGGCCTCAAACTTATCTTAGATTGGGGCGCCAAAAATCTTGTTCAGTTTAATGCCTCAACACAGTCATGTTCGCTGTCGCGAAAAAATCTGCAAATGCTCATCCCTTACATGGCGCAGAGTTCTACAGAACAAGAGAGTCGTTTAATCTTGTCGGCGTTACTTTTGAGAATAACCTCAACTGACACAGACACATTTCATCCATAGCCACAGCTTCAAAAAAGATTGGATTTCTCTTCCGAGCCAGAAAATATTTCTCTTCTTCCAATCTGTACACTCTATGTATCCCAAATTAGACCCTCTTTAGAATATTGTTCTTGTCTGGGGGAATGGCGTCCCCTACAACACTTAGCATTCTGGACTCCATTCAAAGAAGAGCCGTTCGTCTTATTAATGATCCAACGCTCACAGACAGGCTTCCTCTTCTTGTCCACCGACAGGCTGTGGGGATCTGTCGCTCTTCTATAGGTATTTTCACGGCTTTTGCTCAGAGGAGTTGGCCAGTATAATTCCTTCTCTGGCAGCTCCCAACAGAGAACACGTAGTGCAACTTTTTATGCATCCTTTTACAGTTCAGTTAGAGAGGCCCCGAGACTCCTTACTTCGTTCCTTCATCCTAGAGTGTCAAGACTATGGACCTGCTCGCAGAGTTTTCCTTCCTCCCAATCTCAAAATTTAAGTCCCGTGTGAACAAAATCCCTCTCATCACACTGAAGACACCCACGGTACGTTAGTACTTAGGCATTAGCCTTCGTGGACTGTCCCAAGATAAAAAAAAATCACACTAAGTTGACAAAGATATTTTTTAATAATAGCACCGCTTCGTTTTATTAAATTCTGCCAATAAAGCAGTTTTTAATTAACTACAGAAAAACTCATATAATTTAAATTAAATAATAAAGCCATAGAGAATTTTATTAAGTCTTTTCAAAAAAAGGCATTATATTTAATTTTTTACTTTTGTTGGCCTTTACTTTCGGTAAAGCATGGATTGGTTGGCTTAAGTAGAGTTGGTCGCATTACCATATTTGCACTGCAGTCTATTGGCATTTGTGCTCCCCGTTCTTGTTCTAAAAGCCTGCTTTCCTTTATTAGGTCTAATGGATTTTTTCAAGATGTTCATGCGGAAGAGAAATTCCGCTCTGTATATTACCGAACAGTACATGTCTTTTGTACAGGGTCTTTGATTATATTTACGTGGCTTCTGAAGCCTTTATATTTGAAGACAGAAAAAAATGTTTTATATAAAAATTGTGGTTTTTCCTATTATCTTTTGAAATTATCAGTAAAAAAATATCGCAATAAAAAAATGGACAAATATAGGCAAATTCAACTTTTTCAAATGGAACACCTTGTATATTATGCGCTACAATAAAATATCTTTTTTTTCTGATTTTAAATATATGTACATTGATGATATTTGCATAAACCATTGTTTGAGATATTTAAGCTTAAAATATAAATAAATTGAAAAAAAATCATATTAGTATCAAGAAAGCTATGAAAACAATAAATTTGTTTTAATAAATTTTTCGTATTGATATTGTAAAAAGTTGAAATTTATTATTTTAACTATTAAAAGTAGTTTGTATTGCTTTTTTGTCGATGGGCTATTCAGAAGAACAAAAAATCGCCCTATGCGTCTTTTTTATGGTAACAATAATAATGCGACGACAGTGCAAAGGGAATATTATTTATTATATCCTTAACAACAGATACCATCTATAGATACTATTAAATACATAGTAAGAAAGTTTATAAACAAAAAAGCTTTAAAATGAAGAAAAGAACTGCAGTACGAAATGAAAACAAAGTTTTGGATATCCTCGTTTTTTCAGGATAATTATTATACTTTTGCTATTGGACTAGCATTAACTACTTGTAATAATTTTAGAAAATCCTGAAATATCAAACTCGGATGCGACATCTGAACTTAATAAAACAGATTATAAAATTTATTTAACCTTAAAAATTTATGTCCGTTCAGAATCTTCCTGAACAAAACATGCAGGACCGACCTAAGTATGCATTGGAAATAGCTAGATTTATGCAGCAGGATCCAAAGTTTTAAAATAAAATTCTATTTATCGACAAGTCTTCCTTCACTTTAGCAGGAATGTTTAATCACAAAAATAAACAATATTTGTCCAGAGAAAACCCTCACCAAATTCAGCAACATAACAATTTTATTGTTTCCATGGCTTTCTTGATACTAATATGAAACTTTTTTGTAATTTATTAATAATTTAACCTAAAATATCTCAAAAATCCAAATATCATCAATGTATATATATTTAAAATCAGAAAAAAAAAGATCTTTCGTTGTAGAGCATAATATACAGGGTGTTTCATTTAAAAAATATGAAGTTGCCTATATTTTTCATTTTTTATTGCGATATTTTTTTACTGATAATTTCAAAGATAATATGAAATAAATCCTACAATTTTTATATAAAACATTTTTTTCTGTCTTCAAAAATAAAGGCCTCAGAAGACACGTAAATATAATCAAAGACCCTGTACGTCAGTGCTTTGCAGTAGTATATGATGTGTGAGGCTGCTTCCTTCTTACCCTTGAAAACCTGCGGATTGTGGGACCGTTATGTGTGCTTATTTTCTATTTAATGACAGTAACCTGTCAAACATTCTACTACTGGTCTTAACTGAGTGCGCCCCAGAAGGAGGAGCCCAGCTGTGAATTTCTTTGCAGGGTTACCTAGCGTTGCCTTTGCATGTCTTTGACCAGGTGATCTGTTTATTGTGGTTTTCATCGCCTGTTTTGATAGTCTGAGGACTGGATCTGGACCATTAATAGTTCTAAAAAAGCCGGCTTTTGCTATTTCATTTTCTTTTTCATTACCTTTTATTCCTGTGTTTCCTGGACCGGAGAGGAGTTCTATCCTGTTTTTTTCTGGCGATAAGTTCTTTTAGGTCGATCAAAGTTCAAGGCTTTCAGGTGAGGGAATATCTGAAGGAATGTGTATATTTGGGTTGTAATATCTCCTTCTTCCATTTTCTTAAAAATATGCTTAAATAGCATTTTCCGTCTGAGGCTTGCTTGCCAAATGGAAAGCTGTAAGTCATGCTGGGCTTTATTTCAAATTCACAAGCACCGACTCTATCACCTGTCTTTAAGCCATCGGTGTATTAAACCAGGCATCTGAAAAATAAAAAAAGTGTTATCTTTGACCATATGTTAAGATCGTAGGTGACTCTATATGGTTTGTCAAAATTATAAATGGCTATCATGTGATCTAATCTTATTACCAAGAGCTGTTCGTCGATAATTTCCGTTGTCCTTGTGTGACGTATTTTTTTGTAATTGTAATAATTTTTTTTCCAGTTAACAAATTTTCAGTGGTTATAGCAGCTTGCCTTCATTTTAATTAAAAAAATCATTTATAGATACCCTAGGTAACTATGTATGCATTCACAAGGTTTCTATTCTGCAGTTGTAATGTGGCATCGTAAAACTTACACGATTTGTTGTGTTTTTATCATAATAATATATTAGTTTAATATTATTAAATAAAAAAAAAAATTAACGTTAATGTACAAACATTAGCATTAATTAACTTTGGATGCACAAGTTAATATTCTGAATTAGCAAAAAACCAAAAAAAAAAACAAAGTATTTTCAATAATAGGGAAATTTGTTTCTATCTAATTCAATAATAGAAATTAAATACTACGAAAAGCTAATAAATATATGAACCCTAATTGGTTTTTAACGATTGTTTAACAATATTATAATAATTTAAATATAAAACTATTTTTTTATCTTTGGGCTTAAGCTTAAGCCCTAAATACTAACATACCCTGACTTTTTAAAAACTATTTTCTTTTAAGTCTACAGTTTAACAAAGTATTGGGTTTATTTTTTATATCCAATAATTATTGCTTTGGGTCTATGTAAAACTACTACATCTATATCTATTCTAGTATCTCCCGTAGTAACATATTATATAGGTGTATTTTAATTGTGTTTTTAAAAATTTTGGTTCTGGTTTTGTTCAAAAATTAAAATAAATCTTGTTTTCTGTTGGTAATTAAAATTTTTAAAAAGTTTTATTAAAATAAAAACTATCTTCCCCATTTGCTAAAAATTAATCTAAAAACCCAAAAAAGTAAAATGTTATTTAATATTTTTCTCAATAATAAAAAGTTTTGTAACTTTGTTTTAATCCAAAGCACCATTTATTTCTAGGCATAAGAAAACTTATTTTAAAGTTAGCAAGCATGTTATAAACTTTTCGTGCATAGATACAAGACATGTTGTAAAGCTTGTAGCACACGTGTTTAAAAACCTAATAACACTTTAGTTTAAGTTACATACCTAATAGAATTTCAAATTTAATAAAATAAAAAAAAAATAAAAAAATACAAATTTATATATATTTAAATTTTTTAAAGTAATAAAAAACTTTTGGATAGATAGATTATTGTTACCTTACCAAAAAGTTTTTTTTTATTAAAAAATTATTTAAAAAAACATAGATTAACTTCTTTTCAGGAACCAAGTTTGCTAAATACATTTTGGTTGTTTGCAATTATCACAGCTTCTTTATTTTTTTTTTCTTCCAGTGGGTTTCTTTATGAATAATTTTTGCTTCCGACCATTGTATACGGTGTTGTTTTGACCATGCGTGTTCGGCAATCCCTGATTTCGACGTTTCACCTCGTTCCGTATGTTTTTTGTGTTCTTTAACTCTTATTTCTAGTATGTCTTTTTGTTTCCCCGATATTTACTTCACCACATTCACAGAAAATTTGGTAGATACAGTCATTTTTTGAAACATTGTTGTCCGGTCTCGTCTTAGTAAGAATACTTCTCAGAGTGGTTAGTGGTTTGGGATTTAAATGCTGTTTTAATATTATACCTATTCGCTATTCTGCGGATTCTAAAGTTCCTTTAGAGTTAAAGAACACAAAAAACATACGGCGCGAGGTGAAACGTCGAAATCAGGGATTGCCGAACACGCATGGTCAAAACCACACCGTATACAATGGTCGGAAAGCAAAAATTATTCATGAAGAAACCCACTGAAAGAAAAGAAAATTTAAATAAGCTGTAATAATTGCAAACAACCAAAATATATTTAGCAAACCTAGTGTAGACATTCCGAATAACTGGCTGCCGTTGCTGAACCGTGACAAGTTGGCCAAGTTTCGGGGAACAACGGATATAAGAGTATATAAGGACGTAGCTTTTAAGAATAGTCTTTAGTTATCAATTGAAAACGGTTGGAGATACATTACTAACCGAAACGTTGTGTATCAATTAATAAATAAAAACAATGGAAGTCCAAAATTTTAGTGTTATTGAAACCATAACATCGTCTAACAATTTTAAAGAAACCATACCCGATAATTTTTGTGTCTTTAACATTTTTGTTTATGTTTTTGCATACGCAATGAAAAAATTCGTTTAAAATTTTTTAAAAATTATTTTATTTTCGGGGATTATTTTAGTGAAAAAAATTATTTGGGTTATTTCCACAATAAAAAAGATATATATTTATTTTAATTTCTATAAAAGAAAAAGTCTGCCCCTGCGACAATACAACTAAAAAAATACAAATATTTTATTATTTAAAAAAAAAATGGACCTTATAAAAATATAAAAAATGTTAAATAATTTTATATGGGTGTCCTCTGTTATTAAAAAAAAAAATATCATAAAGAAATAAAATTTAAATTTACTTACAAATATGTGTAGGTGTCCTTCCTATTTTTAAGTAAATTAAATTTATTATTTTTTTTATAATCTTTTTTTTTATTAACAGAGGACACCTATCCAAAAATATTTTACAATTTTTATATTTTCATAATGTTCATTAAAAAAAAAAATAATAAAATATTTGTATGTTTTTAGTTATATTGTCCCAAGGGTAGACTTTTCCTTCCCAATTTACTAAAAAATTTAGATTTATATAGAATTTAAAATAAATATTTATCTTTTTTATTCTAAAGAAAAGCCAAATAATGTTTTTCACTAAAAAAATCGTATTTAAAAAATGCTTAATTACTGTAAAATGGCAAAAAATACGTAAAATGCCAATTTTGTATAAAACAAAAAATCAAATATAAGAAAGTTATCAAATTAAACTTCTTCCAGGGGCGTGTTACATTTTTTTAAACCCTACAGATATATTCGTACGCACGCCACTGAGAAAACTACGAAGTCGATTTTTTTACTATTAGGCTAGCGGTCCACTGAGATTGGTTTTTAGCGCGAAGAGAAAAATGAGCCAAGCGCAGTTTTTTTCGGCGGTTTTCTATAAGTGTTAGTCTCAGCAAAAAAATGTATAGAATCAAAATTAAAGAGCAGTTTTTTCTCTACAAAGAGCTTATACAATAATATATTTATGAACAAGTGTTAGTGTTCATATGAAGACTTTCTTATATTTGTGCATTTTGTACTTTGAGCCCGTTTCCACACCACCTTTGAGGTAGAGCTCTTGGCGCGTTTTTTTTACGTGGTTTCCTCTATACGCCTATTCCACGAATAAAATATATCTATTCATTAATTTTTCTTTGCAAAGTCGCCCTTCTTGATCGAATTGAAACAACTTTGCCCATGACAACTAGAGCTCATTGGGGAGCAGCGCAAACCAACTTTTACACAGCTACATCGCTTCCACACCCCTTTTTACAGCCACAGGATATAAGCTGAAGAACTGAAGTTGGAGCTGGCGCTCAGTCATAACCACTGGCATTAGAAAGTTTTTACTTTTTCTCCAGCCCCATTCAGTTGTAGTCAAAGTTTTTCCTCGCCACGTATGAATTTGATGAAAAACCCTATATGAATGTTGTGCTAATGCAGCAGATGTAGGTGGTAGTCTGGGCAAAATTACTGCGCGACTGGATTGGCCAACTAACTTATTAAATGAAATAAACCGGTAATGATTCAAAGATGTCTCATTTCGGGGTGCCTTGTATAGGGCAAGCGTAAATTTCTTACCAGCTCTTGTTATGTCATCTTTCACTGATGAAAGATTATTAAATATTTCAACCACTTCTTGTAAATCCTTTCTTGAATTTATTAAGTTAATAGTCTGAGATTTTCCCTTCCCAAAAAAGGCAGAAGTGGTGTCGCAGCCACTAAACGCATGGGCAAATAAAATATTATCTTTGCAATCCTTTAAAACTTCCGAAATTTGTAAGTCATGGGAGCTATACGCCCTTTCCTTAATATTTCCTTGAGCATCTCTTAAAAAGCGAATGTCTTTGTCCGATGGAGAAAGAGCGATAAGAAGTGTTAGCAAATCAATATTTTTCCCAACAACAACAGGTTTTTCATTATTGTGGGCTGCGTCGAACGCAGTCTGAACAATTAGCAAGTCGGCATCATCGGTAGCAGCGAAAGTGGAAATACCTGCTGATTCTAATGTGCTCATCAGTTGAGCAATAAAACGCTCTTTATTGGTAAGGTTCCTCAGCAAATTCTTATGCGAATCACAAATTGGCGTGTCTTTATCGAAAAAATTATGATATCGAGCTTCTGCAGCGACTAAACACATAAGGCTATTAACACGTCTAAGCACCTCCTGACTCTTATTATCATCGCGATTTGTACACTTTTGTAAAATCCTATCCTTAGAATACCGTCAGCGATCGGATTTCATAAATTGTTTAACGTTTCGCAATAGGTTTTTTTGCTTCTGCTACGAGGTCACAGTTTTCAGCACAAAACAGACATTTCTTTTAAAAGTCAAACTCTGCAACAGATCTAAACGCTTTTTGATTACCATCAGCGCTACAACCCGCGCCCTTTTGCACATATTGCCGAATATTACGCTCCTTTATGTACTCACGTCTACAAATTTTGTGAACGGTTATCACCTGAATTTTCTTTAATATTTTATATTTATCGTCTTCTTGAATCTTGCTAACAGCTATTAAATTCGCCAAACCTTGTTCAACACGCACAATTTCACCACTTTTAAGCGTCTTTTCGCATATGAAGTCTGTTGTCTCCAAAATACCTACACAATCAATTTTACCGTAACGTCCGTAACGAAACGCACACAACGATTAACTGGCGTGAGTCGCGAATGCCAAAGAGCCGAAGCGACAATCGGGTTCCACCCCACTTCTTTGTCTTTACCGATGTTTGTCGATATGACAAGGTTGGTTTCTGAAATAAAATATTCACTATTATTTATTAATGTTATGATGGTAACTGCCGCATATATTTCAAGCACATTTACTTAAGATTCAGAAATAGAAAATGCATAGGTATAAAAAATTATCTTATTTTATGTGCATATTGTAGAAAAAAGCTGCTCTTTAATTTCAATTCTATATATTTTTTTACTCAGACCAGCAATTTTTGAGATAATCGCCGCAAGAAACGGCGCTGGGCTCATTTTTCTCTTTGCGCTGAGAACTATGCTTATTTTCCAAGGTCATTTTCGAGCGTTAGGTGGGAGATACGCAAAAAACAGTAAAAGACATATTTATAGAGAATTTCATGGAGAATATAAAAAGTCCTACAACATTATTTCGTAGAAGTTGCGGTGTATGATCAGAACGCCGAAAAAGTTTATGAGGTCACGATTGGGGGTGGTTTTTCTGGGCAAAAGGGGATGAAGCTCCCACCGGAGAGGTGGGAACTATTCGGATATGTATTTGGGTCCCTACTATGAGTTCATAACCAAAATTTCAAAACTTTATAATTTTTTTCTTCTATTCCTTGTTTTTCGAAATAACTTGCTTACACTATATGGCAATGGACGATGCTCGTCATGTCTTCGTGTAAGTGGCATTCGCCTAAATTCGCCTTTTTTGCAGTTCGCAGTCTTTCCGGTCTAGCGCCCACAAGTTATTACTTTATTTTAAACCTTTTTTACACCCTGTTAACTTGAAAAATAATATTCGTAAAGCAAAATTATATACAAAAAATTAGTATTGAATCCACTGTTTAGTTTATTCTCAACTTTTATGTTACACCTTGTATTTAGTGGCCTATAGCATTATCGTTTATTAATAGAAAATTATACATTAATAATAAGTATTTTTAATAATTTTGTGTACTTTGTCTCATACTCATCATAAATAAGCAAAAAAGCATTATTTTTAAACGTCAGTTTTATTTTTCCTCCGTCGGAGCTTAACTTTTTACTTTCCCGGAGGAAAAAAAAGTGTTATCATAGCAACACAGATACAAACAAACAACAAAACAAGTGTCAACCACTCAATATTTATTAAACTAAAATGTTTATTTATAACTTAAGTGAATATTAAATGTATTTAATTAATAACTGCTTATCAATACGAAATTTAAACGCAATCGAAGAGGCAATTTAAAAAAAAAGTTATTTTTAACAGTGTTCACTGACAGCTTTATGTTAAATTACTATAGCAACTATTCACCGACACCTGTCTAAGCCGCTTTGCAAACCCACATAGCTTTGATAATTATTACTAATAAAAGAGATATTTTATCATTAATTAGTTGACGTTTAAAGAAAAAACAGCATATTTTATTTAGAGGGAAAGTTACTTTGTATGGCTTGCTTTCTATTACCAGCCTCACTCCGTTCTGCTGTTAAACACGAGCGCGCTATGAAAGGTACAAGGTACTTTTCCTCCATATAAAAGAGTATACTATTTTATTCCAAAAAATAATAAAGCCTTTTAGCATCATATTGTATTATTACATTAATTAAATATATGGTAAACAATTTATATTATCCGGCTTGTTTAAAAAAATATTTATAGATTTTTAAATTATTTTTTAAAATATTCCTGAAATTTTATTTTAAATTTTTATTTCTTATAACACCCACAAAACCTTTAATAATGATACAAGTTCGCTAGGATAAAAAGAAAATATTTTATACAAAAGCGATGATGCATCATGATTGTGTTTTTCCATGTTTTCCACTTCCGGCGAGATATCCTATTTATGTGATGGAAATAGAATGGATTTATGTAGTGGAAAATGGCTACAGGTACCTTTTTAACTAGTGGATGTCGTGCTACAGGAGTGTATTTTTGCAAAATTACTGTCAAATATAAAGAAGTTTACTGCCTTTCATTTTACAAATTTTGCTGTGGGTCTGAATTTATTTATATGGGTTACTATAATGTATGTTACGTGTAGCATCACGTTCAGTATATTTTGAGTATTACAAAAAGTGTATTATTTGCTTTAGTGGTACATTAAAATAATAAGTTTACTTTTACCAATATTGTGAACTATAAGAAAAAGCAGTTTGGTTTTCTTAAAATAAGGATTCATAAAGACTTATTATAGATAAAAAGCATTCAGTATGGAAACATTAAAATTGGAATTTACAAACATTTAACGTATGATAAAACAAGTGTTACGTCACGTTATACTCGTATATAGTCAAAGTAAGGTTATGGTCAGCTATACAAGTTGGGTCACTCACGTAGACGACTTTTAGATAACAATCAAAATTAGCTAAAGTATAAATAGGTAATTATACAGAGAGTCGGGGAGTCCGGAAGTTGGCAGTTCAAAGGGTGGTTCTGAAGGCCGGAAGTGGGCTAAGTAAATTAGTAAGTAAATAACAAGTATTATAGTGCCGCATACAGTAAAAATCCCAATAAAGTATCATAGTGCTTCCCAGCATAATGTGCCACAAGTGGTAGAGTGACACCAACAAAATTCGTTAATTCCCAAATCTTAAAGAATCTGGAAAAACATAAGATCTTACATAATAGACAATATGGATTCCGTCACAGTAGATCCACAGCTGATCTTCTTTTCTTTGTCTCACACAACTGGAACAAGTCTCTTGAGTTTCTTGGTAAATCTCAGATCGTTGCTCTTAACATATCCAAAGCTTTTGATCAGGTCTGGGATAATGGGCTTCTTAACAAACTTCCTTCTTACGGTCTTTCACCTAAGCTTTGCTCTTGGCTTTCCAGTTTTCTTTCTAATCGACGTATATCAGTTAGTGTAAATGGGCATTCCTCCAGCTTCTACCAAATTAATGCTGGGGTGCCCGGGTCATTGGGACCCCGCTGTTTCTTCTACACATTAACGATATTCTCTCTTCCACAATCAATCCCATTCATATTTTTGCTGACGACAGTGCCCTCCACTCTGTATTCAATTTTTAAGCCACCGTGTAATTCTGATTTCAAAAACAAGCGCAGGTCAATAAAATTCTTTTTCCAAGACCTCAAACGTTTTTGGATTCAAAAACGCATTTTTGCCCCCAAAAACGTCACTTTGCGTGGAAAAATCTGAATTCACCCCTTCAATGGGGCTAAGCTGCAGAACAAAAAAAGTCTTTTAATCTTGTCGTTTTTTGGAATGTTGGGGCACAAAACATTTCTGAAAACCGGCAGTTTAAAAAAAGTTGGTTTCCCCTCTTGAGCCAAAAAATATTTCTTTTTCCAATCTGTACACTCTGTATATATCCCAAATCAGACTCTCTTTAGAATAGTGTTCTCATGTCTGGGTAATGGCGTCCCCTACAACACTTACATTCTGGACTCCCTTCAAAAAAAGCCGTTCGTCTTTTTAATGATCCAACGCTCACAGAAAGGGTTCCTCTTCTTGCCCCCTTCGAGCTGTAGGAGATCTGTGCTCTTGTATGGTATTTTCCCGGGTTCTGCTCAGAGGAATTGGCCAGTATAATTCCTTTCTCAGCTCCCAACAGAGCAACACGTAGTGCAACTTTTATGCATCCTTTTACAGTTATTAGAAAAGGGCCCCGAACTTCCCGCTTCCTTCGTTCATTCATCCTAGAGTGTCAAGACTATGGAACCTGCTGCCCGCAGAAGTTTTTCTTTCTTCTCCCAATCTTCAAAAATTTAAGTCCTGTGTGAACAAAGGCTTACGCATCAGCCTTCGTGGACTGTCCCAAGACAAAAAAAAAAGAAAAAGGTTCAAGGGTGAAAGCCCTGTATACTTCATCACATATGGTGGATGCGCTCTTTCAGTTTCAGTGTCCTTTGTATAGCGGAATACTGCGTCACAATTAAACACCGTTAACCAACATAATTTTAAGGAAAGGTCTTAAAAATCTTAAATGGAGAAAAAAATATAATTTTTTACCACAGTGTTTATTTAAATAATACCAAAATATGTCAATAATTCAATAAAAACAGGCGATTTAAATTTAAAAAGTTTTTAATTTTATACTATGAAAACTCTAAAGAAATATGTTGACAAAAAATTTGTTTAATTATTTTCTACCTTTTGTTGTTTTCTCTATGGTTTTTTTTTTAATAGCCTTGAGGTACGATTTTTTTTTGTAATTATACAAGGGTTGTATTCTGTTTTTTATTTAAATTAGTTTTGTTATTTCCTATTTTTTTTTTGACGAATTTTCATAAACATTAAATAATCGTTTTTTTTATTGCAATAAAGCAGACATTTAAAACAGTTAAAATTAAAATGAAAATAATTTACTAAATTTAAATTAAACTTTTAGCTTTTGATATCAAATATTTAAGCGAAAACGTGCACTTTTACATGATAGATAAAAAAGAATGGATTTATAGATAATTAATTGTTTTTGCTTATCATATGGAATTTTAAAACCAATCAAGCACTTTGGAAATTCGGTATTTAACAATATTTCAATATATTTGTAGTATCTTCATAGCTGCAAACTTTATTGTTTTTAATTTATACACATTTATATGAATTATACCTTTATTTAAATGTATGCATATTTTTTATAAAAGCTTTTGTAAGTAAAATTATCTGCAATGCTGCATAAATAAACGTTTAAATAGGGAAACATAGCAGCATCATTTAGTTTAAATATTTATGGTGGTGGAATTATAAAGTTGGCTGA
>JAHBCN010018978.1:0-16516 GCA_019359885.1 Listronotus oregonensis
AATAGTATGTTAAATTTTAACGATATTTTGAATTAGACAGGGCACGTTCATAAAGTGTTAGGGTGCTACAAAAATATTTTTTTAAAATATAAAATAGAATACCTATACCTACTCATATTTTTAACAGTTTTGGATTATATTTATTTAATTCTAGAAATTCTATACCTACTTTACATTCTATACCCAGAAAGTTACGTATGTATAAGAATATTGCCATTTAGGATAGTTTGGGTATACTTAATTATTATGGAAAAAGTTAAAAATTGGTAAAAAAAATGAGAATGAACATTTTTAGAATTAAACATTGGAAATAATAATGTAATGATAAAATATGTGTGTTCCATTTAAACAATATGTCTTTTTATCACCATCTTGTGCCCTGTGCAGACATAAAAATTAGTTTAAAAAATGTGTAACATGTACCTAAAAATAAAAGTCGACGGGTCCAAGCATTTTTATAATCCGATCTTATTTTTATTAAAATTATCCTATACATTACTACTGCACTGTATATTGAAATTAATTTTATTGAAATAAACCAAAACAACTCGAGACAAACGAGACAAAACGAGACGAGACGAGACAAACGTTTGTTTCGTCTCGTCTCGACCCTTGTCTCGTCTCGTCTCGAAATATATTATCTCGAAATTTCGAGACGAGACGAGACAAGGCTTTATCTCGTCTCGTCTCGTCTCTAGTTGTTTATAAAAATACACAAAAAATAATTATTGAATCTTGTACTTAACACCATCCAAAGCTCCACTATTTAAAAGGATTCGGCGAAATTACTCTCTATAAAAAATATAAACAGATTGATAGGAGTGTCAAAATATCAAACAAAAACTAATTTTGGTTCAAGTTTGAATATTCTAGAGAAACAATAAAAAGGAAACAATAACAAAATATTACAGCTACAGATTCCTTTTTTTATATGAATTATGAAAAAATATGCGTTTTTACGCGAGTAATTTAAAAATCTGTCCCTCTGCTTAAGAGTGTAAGTAGCTTAGAGCGCCTTTCGAGATGCGGGACAGGTAAAAAATACGCAGCGCGTTTATGGCCGCTGTCTCAAAAACTATCAAATTTTAGACAAAAGTGATAGGCATTATTTTTGCAGCTAATGGACTGCTCTTTATTTTCGTCTAAACATGAATTGCGTAAGTGTCATATTTCAGGAGATATTGGCCAAAATAGTCGAAAAAAACGGAATTCCGGGCTCTTAAGGGACCATTTTCAGGCCCTTCTGGATATTTTCTTATCTATGATATTTTCAGAGGTCAATGTACACATTAATAACTGCAAAAAAATTGTGACGGCCCAACCTGATCTTCAGGTTTGGGGTTCTTCCGGCCTTCATTTATTGGATTATTTTTCGTTTTGCCATCACATAAGTATGATGAAATTTTACTCTTATGTTATTTTTGGCTAAGATATTTTAAATAATATTAAATAAAAAAACCATTATGTATCTCGCTCTATATTTTTGTTTATTGTTAGTATAATCTATGGATGTAAATTCACAAGCGATCTCAAAACTTGATTGTATTTTTCTATACCGTGAAATATTCTGCACAACTACATATTTAACAACTAAAAGAATTTTCTTTATTGTAATCGTTAATAGGTGTTATATTAGGGAAAAAAAGAATTAACTTTTATTTCTTTATATAATAATTACGGTCATTCTAAAAGCAAGAAATTTCTACAAATCCCGTTTGATTACATCTTTAGTATCTCAATATCAAAACACAAAGAAAAAAACTTAAAGGAACGGATTGCGACCTGAAAAAGGGCAATAAAAAACAAATAAACTAAAATAAAAGTGTGGAAAATGCGGAAACGATCAAGGAAGCAATTCAGAAAGGCTTTTCTATGGAAAATTTGGGGTCCACCGCCACAGTTCATATAATTTTATTGATATCGCAAGATATCGAAATCATAAAAAAATTTATTATATAGTTCCAAAATATGCTTAAAATATTTTTGTGACAATATATATTTGTCATATATGTTTTTATTATTATTTATTATCCATATTTAAACTCCCACGTGCAGCATTTACCCTTTATAAATGCCGAAAGCCCAATTTAACAAAATACCTACCTATTAAAAAAATAATTTATTATTACTAGCTTTAGTAAATCGTTTCTGTCGTTATGATAACTAAGACAAGTTAAAATATTGGTATTTTTTTACTTATTAGGCTCACGGCCGATTTTATTAAAACTTGGTACACACGGGTTTTTTGGGGGCACTGATCACGAATCTGAAGTCAAATTTTGTCGAAAGTTTCTACTTTTTAAGTTATAAGACCCTACTCGGACCTAACTTAAAAAATGCACAAACGTTTCTAAAATTCCTCCTTCTTGAACCTGGTCACAGCCAAACTGAATAATTTGATGGTAGAACACCTGTGATTTTACAGGATAAACTTATTTTCCTGATTATTTACTCATTAGTTTTACTAAAAAGTGGAAGTATGGGACCTGTCTTCCTTATGTGGTTTAGCTAGTTTACTTCTTTTATTTGCTTAATTTAGTTTAATTTAATTTAATTTGATTTGAATTTAATTTTGTTGTATTGTTTTTGTACCATTTAGAATATATTATTTTGTAATGTACTAAGTTGTAAATAAAAAATGAAATTAAAAAAAAAATAAATAAAAAAAAACATTTAAAAATTTAATTTTTATATTTAAAAACAATCAATGAAATTATTTAGGCATTTTTAGACAGATAAGTTGGAAAAACTAAAGGAGCCATATTTAAAATTTAAATTGTTTTACTAGCATTAAACGTAAAAAAAATATCTTTACTAAAGAAATTGGAAAATTCTATAAAAAGCATTTAATCCAAGTAAAAGCATTATTTTAATCTTTTGTAAAAGGTGCATTATGATCAGGGTGCATAAGGACTCCTGCAGTTATATTGAAAGGTCACAGCTTTGTTATTATTAAATAAATATAAATATATAATAAATAGGGCAGGGGCGCATTTCCCTGAATTTGGATATGTTGATGAGGTACATATTAAATAGGTACCTAAATGACAACATTTTTTTAAACAAAAGTAAAATAAATTCAGTTAATGTTAATGTTTACACAATTAAAATTTAAAAAGTAGGCGCTTTTCAATTGTTTCCCATGTTGTACCACGGCTTCAAAATCCCTAGATACTTTTGTTGACTTTTTAAAAGTAAAATATTTTTCTTTTGGCGGTGTTTTTTGTTAAATATAACGACTAAAAAACTAAGAAAAAAATGTATTCTAATAAATAATAAATGTTTTACCATAAAATCATTTAATTTAGCTATGATCAGTTTCAAGGAGGAGGAATTTTAGAAAAGATTGTTCGTTTTTGAGGTTAGGTCCGAGTAGGGTGTTAAAACTTAAACACTAGAAGTGTCCGACAAAATTTGACTTTAGATTCGTAATAACCAGCCCAAAAAAACCCTGTATACTAAATTTCAATAAAACCGGTCGTGTGCCCGATAAGTAAAAAAATACCAAAATATTTAATACAAAAACGTAATTGATACTTATCTGTTAAAAACCTGTGTTTTAAATAAATTAGGATAAACATATTAAAAAATAACGTTTGCTCAAATTTTGATATTTATCAAAAAGGTAGAAAAACTTTTGAAAAAATGTATGTTTATGTAGCGTAGGCTAGCGAATGACCCTAAAATTCTTCTGTTTTTGAGCATATTATAGCGACCAGGAAAAAAAATATCTTACAGTTATAAAATTATTCGTCATTTAAAAGAAAGATGATAATTATTATCTTTTGTTTTTTGAATTTTATTAAAAATTTCACCTTTTTATGGGTTGAAGATTCCCAAAAAACAGAAAAAATTATATTATGTTCATGAATATATTCACAATGATTATCGTTCCATTTCAAAGTAAAATTAGGTATTTTCGTAATAAATGAGGATTTATGAGGGTGAGACATGTTTACCAATGTTTTAGGGTTGGTTCATTCCCTTGAAGAAATAAGGTTTAACCAATGTTATGGTAAAATTGGTGTATTTCATTCTCTTGTTACTTAGTAACTGGATGTCACACCTTCTAATAAGAGGATAAACTAGCGGGTGCTCGAATCAGCCGAAAAAGTCCTAACAGGGATTTAAAAACGACGTTTTATCCCAAATATTTCCTAAATTTTAAATAAAGACAGATTTTATATTATTTTTGGGGTTAGATTAATATTGTGTTTTCGATGTTTGTAATGTTTTCAATGGATATTTTACCCTTCGAAACTAATGTGTTTTCTTCAGATAGCGAAGATGACAACAGACGACATGTTATTTAGCGATTACCATGTATTTTAAGGCGACGGAATTACTAATTTAGATTATTGTGACGATTTGTTTTTGTATCTAGATTAAGATTGTGTAAGGGCACAGTGCAAATATTACTAAGTATCTAAGATCAGATTTGTTACCCCACAGACAGGTAAATTATGTGTGTGTGTGTGTGTGTTATAACTAACAGTTAAAAAGAAAAGTTTATCAAGAAAAGATCACAATATTTGTTATTTAAAGTTAGTGCACCATTTTGTATTTTAACAATATGCTTTTTTTTAAATCGACAACAGCCTAAGTAGCTTATAATAAAATAACTTATTTTAGTCACTAGCTGCTACTTATAAATTTCTATGGGTATCTGAAAACATAAATCAGCCTAAATATTTTTTAATTTAATCAGTGTGGTCAATAATTCTGTTCATTTTTCGATGTTGTAGATGGTACATGTAGGATAATTGTTCTGTAAAAGATAGACTTAAATTTAAAAAAATATATATTACTATTTTTTTACGAACAATTGATGCACTCAGCTTCTTGCAGCAACTACTATTCAAGGATTTTATGCCACAAGAAATTACCTAAACTCAGTAAAACATTGTTTTGAAATTCACAAAACAACAGTATTAAAAGGAAATTTCCTAAATGAATGGAACTAAAATGGAAGTTTCTCTCAGAAGAAAAAGAAATTATTCATTTCATTTTGTCATATTGTTTTATTTTCGCAAAAAACTAAATTTATGATACATTTTATGAAGTAAAAATATTATGACTTAACATTCTTAAAATCTTGTATTCTAATATTATATATTATATATTATATATTATATATTATATATTATATATTATATATTATATATTATATATTATATATTATATATTATATATTATATATTATATATTATATATTATATATTATATATTATATATTATATATTATATTATATATTATATATTATATATTATATATTATATATTATATATTAATAATACAGGGTGTCCGAAAATAACGTTCGAATAATTCTAGGGATGATTCTACATGTTAAATTATAAAGAAAAGTTTATATGCGTCATAAGGTTGCTATGGCGATTCAAAGATGGCACCGAGATAAGGTTTTATTTTATATTTTTGAAACCGTTTCAGGTAGTCATCTAAGTTTTGGCATATAAATTGCTTTTAATAGTAGGTGCTTTTCAGTGTTTTTACAAAATTATTATTTTAATCAGGGGCGTGCCGACAGGGAAGGCCTCGATTTAATTTATTCACATTTTTATTAAACGTCATATTTTTGCATTTTTTTAAAATTGTAATTCCGTTGTATAAATAACATAAAAAAAGTATTTCTGTCAAAAACTTGGCAGGCTGGCCGTTTTCGAGAAGACACTCTTCAAAAAAAATAGTGCATGCATGGTCGCCCAAGCTAAGAAGTATTTCGGCATTTTTTGAAGAACAAATTTTTTTTTATTACACTGTTATTAACACAAATATAATCAAACCAAGTTTATTTTTGAACCTTATGTTAAAATCGTTTACCGCAAAAATATGGTTTAATAAAAATGTGAACAAATTAAATCGAGCCCTCCCCTCTCGATACGCCCCTGATTAAAATAATAATTTAGTAAAAACACTAAAAAGTGTCTACTATTAAAAGCAATTCATATGCCAAAACTCAGATGATCATCTAAGACGGTTCCAGAGATATAATATAGAACCTCTATATCTCGGTGCCATCTTTGAATCGCCATAGCAACCATATGATGCATTTGCGGACCTATATTGATATAAACTTTTTTTCATAATTTATCATGTAGAATCCCATCTAGAATTATTCAAACAATATTTCCATACACTGTATATTATATATTATACATTATATATTATATAATATAAATATATATAATATTATTATTATATATTATATATTATATATTATATATTATATATTATATATTATATATTATATATTATATATTATATATTATATATTATATATTATATATTATATATTATATATTATATATTATATATTATATATTATATATTATATATTATATATTATATATTATATATTATATATTATATATTATATATTATATATTATTATTATATATTATATATTATATATTATATATTATATATTATGTATTATCACGGACTACTGACTGCTCATCTATATTTTCCTTCCAATGAAAAAAAATTCAAAGGCAGAGCAGACAGAACATAATAATATCGTTGCAATTAATATGCATTGCATACTTAAACTAAACTATTAGTTAAATTTAATATATTATTACATTTTATATATTTTTCATTTAAACGTCAAGAAGGGCAGCTTAAATGAATAAATAACAAACATAAATTTAAATCTTTTTAGTGGGGTTAAAATATTTACACATTAATTATACATTCTTTTCATTTGTTTAAAAGTAAGCAGTTAAAGACAAAATAGAAATGAACATAAAACTCTTAATTTTCTTTAGTGGGGACTTTACAACATCTTCTGTTATTTTTAAAAAGCTCTTAATTCCTTTAGATATACAGAATTAGATTTAACAACGCACCTTTCTGGAGCTATAAGTTGATCCTCATCATAAGCAATCGGACCCTTGCCAACACTTGCAAGCAAAATTTAGCACTTGGATATACCGGGCCTAATTAAACACTCTTAACGTTTATAAAGTGTGGGAAAACAAAATTATTTTATTTTTTTATTACATAAAATATTTTTTTAAATTTATGTTACTATGTATGAACTTTTTCAATGAAAAACCTTACGAATATTTTTTTTTAATTTAAGATCACTTAGAAAGCACTTTTGGTCTAAGAGCTGGAGCCGAAAAATGATCGTCTTTAGTAATATGGAGTTTCTCCCGTAAAACATGTTCATTTAGTATTGCTAATTATCTTTCCGCGGAAGCTGACAACCTATTGGATACAGGGGGTAGCAACAAGGGGTGAAAGAGCAAAATTTTTGGGGAAAAAATCGTCATCGAAAATATGCTTTAAAGTTTTCCCAGGTAAAGGTCTTAACCCCAAGAGGCTGACAGCTAGGTGGATACAAAAGAGCTGGCGGATAAGGGTAAAGAGGGTAAAAATTTAGGCAAAAATCGTCATCGATATTGTTAGCAATTTTGACCACCTAAAGTTGAACCCCTAAGGTGTCTAAATCCAAAAGGGCTGACAGTTAGGTGGATACCGAGGGCAGTAAAACGGGGTCAAATTATCACAAAAATAAATCATTTATTATTATTATCAGTAATACCACTTGAGATATTTTAATAAAATTTATTAAGAGGCATTTTTTAGTCTACTACATTTTTTTTTATTTTCACCAGTGGCGTTAGTAAGGAATTTGACCTGCCTATTTTGGCAAATATTGATGGTATGTCACTGATTTCTCTTAAAATAAAAAATACTTTTGAAATACCCAGTCATTTATAAGCAAAGTTGATCACTTGATTTTTTTCAATCCGATGCACGGTTTTCACTTAAAATAATAAAAACTATTTCTCTGCAGGATCATAACAATATCGGTAAACAATATCACCATGCAGATTCTATTATCTAGATCAGGGGTCTCCAAACTACGGCCCGAGGGCCACATCCGGCCCGCGGACAGATTTTGTCCGGCCCGCGGAGAGCTAGCATACTTGAAAACTCCTTTTAGAGAACAAACAATTTTTATAGCAAATTAAATTTAGTTTACTGAAGTATTCTAATTTTATGTTGAATAATTATTAATATGACATCTACATTGATATGGTCATGGGCTAACTCCGCTAACTCATAACATTCTTGTATATGTATTCTTGTTATTGTTTTTGTGATAAGTTGGATAAAGAAATACAGAATTGTAATGAGTAAAGACATGTATAATATGCAGAAAATTTAACTTCAGTATATAATAACTAACAAATTATTGAAATGAATCCAACTAACATTTTATACATTTTAAATAATCACATAACTTATAACAAACATAATGACATATGAAATACTAATGAGATTTATGTAATTGAGATTTTCCACTGACAATAGTTTGTATTGTGGACTAATTTTACTTGACCAATTATTAAAAGAGATTTAAGATGCTCATCAGTTAATTTCGATCTGTAAACATTTTTTGTGTACTTCATTTTGGAGAAGGTTTTCTCACACAAATAAGTAGTACCAAAAACAGAAAACAGACCACGAGCAAATTTATGCAAATTATCAAATTGTGTCAGTGGAAGACTCTTATAAAATTCACAAAGATGAGTTTTGATATTTGTTGTTAATTATATCACTGCATTGTAGATCAATCATTTCCATTTGAAGTTCCGGGGCTAGGGTTTCAATGTCAGTATCAAAGGATTCTGAAAAATCTTAATTTGATTCTGCAATGGCATCAAAGTCCGAGAAACGAGTATCAAAATTTATCTTCAAAGCACTCAAAGTTTCGATTGCAAAATCGATAGGAAAGTCTCAGTAGTGTGGCTGAATATTTCACATGTTTTAAAATGTGAAAAACATTTACTTCGTAGTTGTGATTGAAACAGTCTCAATTTCTTCCGGAATGATTTGATATTAGTGTATAAATCAGGAAGATGCTGGTTTTCTCCTTGCAATCCCAAATTCAGTTCGTTCACATGTTTTGTCAAATCAACATAGAATGCTAACTTCCACAGCCATGCGTTGTTTTGTAATTCAGTAAGAGGGCGATGCTTTTCATTCAAAAAATTTCGATCACTGCTCGAAGTTCAAAAAGCGCTGAAGGACTTTCCCACAACTAAGCCAGCTACGGCAGTATGATAAGGTAAGTCAGTTTCTCCATCTCTTCAATAAATTGTCGAATTGTCGGTGATTCAGCCCAAAAGATCTGATAAAATTAACAGTTGATATGACTGGTTTCAGAACGTCAGACATATCCAAACATTTTCCGCACAAAGACTGTTGATGAATGATACAATGTAAGACTAATGGTTTTGAACCACCGTCATTTTCTACAGCCTTTGACACAAGAGCGACCACTCCTTTATCTTTCCCACTCATGTTTTCGCCTCCATCAGTTGTAATACATTTCAAGTTTTTCCATCGAAGGTTCTTTTGATTAATGGCCATTTCAACTCCTTTAAAAATATCTGTACCAGTAGTTGTGCCATGAATACTATACATAACAAGAAGTTCTTCGTGCACTTCATAGCTTTTATCTACTCCTCGAATATAAATCAACACCTGAGCAGTATCTGACACATCCGTTGACTCATCCAAGGCCAAAGAAAACCACTCAAAATGTCCATTTTTGTCGAACAGTTGAGAGGATATATTTTCAGCGATGTTTTCTACCCTTCGAGCCACAGTGTTTGCTGACATACTGACAGTTTTTAATAAATTTACCTTTCAGGGCACATTTCCTCGGCTACTGCAATTATGCATTCTTTGATCATTTCTCCATCGGTGAATGGTTTTCCACGTTTTGCAATTTCAAGAGCCACACGTAGTGATAGGGAGGGCTTTTGGTCTTGGTCTTGCGGTCTTGGTCTTGGTCTTGCAGCAAGACCAAGACCAAGACCGAGACCAAGACGCCCTTTCGCTTGCAAGACCAAGACCAAGACCGGGGTATGCAAGACCAAGACCAAGACCAAGGAGTGCAAGACTACGCAAGACCAAGACCGACCTGCAAGACTCTTGCACTTGTGCGATTTTTTTTAATATTATAAATTTCAATTTTCATATTTAATATATAGAGGTATTTCATACAGACATGACAAAAAATGTGTCGAGAACTGTCAAAAAAGCGATTATTTAATAAGTAACAGGTTTCTTTATTAAAATAATAATTAAATCGATGACCTTTATACAGTTCTCTAACAACGATAACAAGTAAATTCAATAACATGTTTCAAAAATAATGAGATGGCAGATGGTGACTCAATGATCCGACAAAGCTCGATATCTCCGAAACCGTTTGCGACAGACAAAAACTAGAGGTACACAAGTTCTAGAAGCTAAAAAATACTTTCATATTCCTAATGTTAAATTAGCTATGTGGTAATGCCACTTACAGGGTAAATCAAAAATTTCCAAAATCAAAAAGTACATTATTTTTGTTCCACACTGTAAGAAGATTGCTTCTTAAAACTAAGATATATATGTGATAGTGATGGATTAATAAAAAATATATTTGTCGTGTCATATAGGAGTTTTTTTTAGATTAATGGATTTTAAATATCACTTCCGGTTTAGATGGAAAAGTCAAAACAATATCAATGATGTCATTTTTGTCAAACCGAAAATGATATTTAAAAACTATTTACGTCAATATTGTTCCTATATGACAGTTCAACAATTTCCAGGATAATATACAAGGTGGCAATTTTTTTTAATGGATGTATTGCCATTAATTTTTTGTTTTAGGTTAAAAGTTAAAAAAAAAGGAGTTTTCTTAAGTGGAAGTGGATTTTCGGAACATTCTGGGATAAAATAATTTCACATTTACGCAGTTTTTCACTATCATGAGCGGTTTCGGAGATCTCGAGCTTGTCACACTATTGAACCACCTTGTAAATGTAAAATGTTTCTAACGTATTTGTACAAACTTTTGTACGGCAAATGTTTGACTAATTTGAAGATCAAAATTTTATGTGAAATGAAAATTTTTAAATAACTTCATTTTGAATCAGAAACCTGTGTTTCATATCAGAACCACTCTAACGGAAATTTTACGTCACATCTGGTAAGTAATTAGGTCTTTTTTTTTCTGCTTACACACTACACCGTTTTGTATTTGCTTTAATTTTATATGATTCTTCAAAAAAATTTAAATAACTCTTATTACTAAAATGTTTCCATATGTCACTAAATGTATAAAAGCAGGTTGTGTCTCAATTCAACCAAAAATGGACCACAATAAATAAATAAACCCCTACATTTAAAATATGCTTTTTAATCAAATAATTTAAATGTAGTATAAGGTTGAAATTGGTATGTTTTAAAATTTTAAAGCAAAAATATGGTCTCTACCTTTATTTATTTTTAAGTACTAAAGAAATATATTTTATTCAAAATTGATTAGTTTAAATTATTATTTCCAAAATAAAAGCAAGACCAGCAAGACTCTTGCAGCAAGACCAAGACCAAGACCAAGACCAGGTGGTGCAAGACCAAGACCAAGAACAAGACCTTGTTTTGGCTTGCAAGACCAAGACCAAGACCAGGCTTGCAAGACCAAGACCAAGACCAGCCCGGTCTTGGTCTTGGTCTTGCTTTGCTCATCACTAGCCACACGAAAACTGGCACGAGTTGCAGCCTCTGTTCAGTTTTGAGTTTTGTAAATGAAGATTGCTGCGATTTCAATCCGCGCTGCATAGCTTCGAATTTTCTGTCCGCAAACTTCCGTATATTTTGAGTAATTTTGAAAATGTTTTGTTTCATAATGACGTTTAATGTTATATTCTTTGAGAACGGCTATGCTTTCATTGCAAATCAAACATAGCGCCTTGTTACTGGACTCAATTACGAAATACTGAATGTTCCACTGTTCTTTGAATTTTCTGCATTCACTATCAATTTTTCTCTTCTTTTCCATACTACTAATTCACACACAAAAGCAACAATTCAAATCAAAATACTGTTATAAAGATGTCTTAAACTTAAACACGCACAAACACGTTTTAAGGAGGTATGCAATATTTTATTTAACAACAGTGTCATAGGAACTGACTTGTGGTGGTGCGCACTAGCCTTCTTATATATTCCAATTACTGCCATCTAGAAGTGAGTGGAAGACACCAGAACTTTCTCGAACCAACGAGATTATTCTGTACGTGCTATTAGCGCCATCTGTTAGCGATAGAAAGTACTACCTATTTTCGCTTGTGTCCACTAGATGTCGGTCACGTTACTCCTCGTGGCTCTCGCAGACTAATCTAGAAATTACAGATAATGACAGGAAAATTTAATATGCAATGTTGCCGTTTTGGGGCTTTAGTCCGATTTGCAGCCTTTTTTTTAAAATTTGTGTACTTTTTAGGACTTTTTTTTCATCAGTGGGCTATTTCACTTCTACCCCCGGCAACAATGATAATATGGTTTTGGCCCGGGAAATTACTGGGGTAAATAGTATGGCCCTAAGGCTGGGAAATTTTGGGGACCCCGATTAAAATTTTGGTAAAAGGCTGGACTAAAAAAAAAAACAGGGGATCAAATCTGCTCATATTTTTTTTTGTCCGACGCCTTTTTTCCTGAAAAAAAAAATCTAGATATTTGTCTGCGTGATGATATTTTTTTTTCCGATATTGTTATGATCATGTAGAGAAAAAAAAGTTTTATTTTTTTAAAGGGAAAAAAAGTGCATCGGATTGAAAAAAAACGTTATCGTTTTTTATAAATGATATTTTTTTTTTTAAGACAAATCAGTGACGTATCATCAATATTTTTCCAAAAAAGGAGGGCAAATTCCCTTTCAAACGCCACTGTTGAAATAAAAAATGTACTACACTAAAAAAAGGGGGGGGGCGTACGCTACGACTAATCTAGAAATTACAGATAATGACAGGAAAATTAATAATATGCAATGTTGCTTTTTGGACTTTAGTCCGATTTGCAGCCTTTTTTAAACTTTGTGTACTTTTTCGGACTTTTTTTTTTATCAGTGGACTATTTCACTTCTTACCACCGGAACAATGATAATATGGTTTTGGCCTGGAACTTACTGGAGTAATTAGTAGGCCCTAAGGTGGAAAGTTTGAGACCCTTCGATCTAGATTAAGTTTTAGGTGAAAACCGTGCGTCGGACTAAAAAAAATCAAGAGATCAAATCTGCTCATATTTTTTTTAGTCCGACGCACGGTTTTTACCTAGAAAAATTAAATCTAGATATTTGTCTGCGTGATGATATTTTTTTACCGATATTGTTATGATCATGTAGAGAAATAGTTTTTATTTTTTTAAGCAAAAACCGTGCATCGGATTGAAAAAAATCAAGTTATCAAGTTTGCTTATAAATGATATTTTTTATTTTAAGACAAATCAGTGACGTATCATCAATATTTGCCAAAATAGGCAGGTCAAATTCCTTACGAACGCCACTGGTGGAAATAAAAAAATGTACTACACTAAAAAATGCCTCTTGATACATAGTAAATGTGTGCCAAATTTTATTAAAATATCTAAAGTGGTATTACTGATAATAATATTAAATGATTTATTTTTGTGATAATTTGACCCCGTTTTACTGCCCTCGGTATCCTCCTAACTGTCGGCCCTTTTGGATTTAGACACCTTAGGGGTTTAGCTTTCAGTGGTCAAAATGGCTGAGATATTATCGATGACGATTTTATGCCTAAATTTTTACCATCTTTACCATCATTCGCCACCCCTTTTGTATCCACCTACCTGTCAGCCCCTTGGGATTTCAGCTAAGGGGGTTAAGACCTTCACCTGGGAAAATTTTGAAGCGTATTTTCGATGACGATTTTTTCCCCAAAAATTTTCCGCTTTCAACCCTTGTTGCTACCCCCTGTTACAATAGGTTGTCAGCCTGCGCGGAAATATAATTAACAATACTAAATGAACATGTTCTACGGGAGAAACTTTATATTACTGATGACGATGATTTTTTGGTTCCAGCTCTCCATCTATTTGGTTAGCAGTAAAAAATCAAAAAATGACTAATTACCATTTTTTTCGTCTTTACTAACAAACATAATATCAAAAGAAAACAACAAGCAGGATATTTTTCGTATGTAGAATTCTTCGCCAGGACTCTTAACAGTTAAGCAGTGTTGCCACATTTATTTTCCTAGCAAAATAAATAAAGTTGGCTATGTCTACTTAAGTACTTATAAATAGTTTTAATTTAAAGAGTTTGCTTAATTTAAAATGTTTAATTTTTTTTTACAATAGGAATTTAATGTATATATTTTGCATTTTTATTAGAAAATATATCATTCTAATCTTTTTAGGTTGTTATTATTAAGATAGTTACACGTTTTACAAAAACACAATAAAAGCAGAGATATTATACCGGTAAAATCTTTATAAATATTTATTATTTGTTTTTATTTTATAGAAATAGTTTGTCTGGAATAAAAGCGATATTTGTGTAGTTGTTAGATGCTTATCTTTTGATAAAACAATACGTATTGTCTTGCTAAAAATACATGGTTTACATTTTATTAAAATTCAGTCGGCCATGGTCCGGAATTGTTTTGCTAGTATACTATACAGTGTTGTAAAAGGAAAACTATCTTTTTAAGTATGCACTACATCAAACTTACAGTCACCTATCTGCAAATAGAAACTCACTAAAATTGTACACAGGGTGTTACAATTTTAAGGGTAAGTATATACATTTTGGAAGCTAAGTCTTTCAACCAAAGACGAAGTTGCTAAACTGGGAGCACAATATAGTGAAGCATTTAATTGACTATTTAAAAAAATATTAGGCGCGGATCCACCGTTGTGGGCACTGTGGGCATGCCCACAAACCTAATTCACTAGTTGTGACCGGTAAAGTCTTACTTTTACGGTCTATTGAGATAGATAGGCTAATGATAAAAAAGTTGTCATAAAAGTATTACGATCGAAACGCCAAAACACTGACTCTGTATTTAAGCAATTATTTGCAGAGGCGACAGAGCAAGCAAAACAGTTGGATGTTACATTACAATCCCCATGTTTAATTTGGGGGCAAACAAACAGGTCCAATTATAAGGCGAAATCGGTGGAAGAGTACTTTCAAAAATCAGTATACATACCTCTATTAGATTCAAATATTATTGATTTGGAGGACAGATTATCTTCGGAAGTACTCGACCTCTTTCATTTGGGATTTTTTATACCTATCCCAATTGACGGGAATTTGGATATCGATATTGTAAAAGTGAAAAAAGCGTTTTACATGTACCGCCAGTTCATTAGCGCGATAATGAATCTACAGATTTAAATACCGACTCTGGATGACCAAACGGAAAAGGAAATCTCAAAATAATTTGGTCATACCAGATTCGATAGCTACACTGCCGGTCAGCGTAGCTACCGCGGAAAGATCGTTTTCAACTGTTCTTAGGATCAAATCTTGGTTGCGCGCCGCAATGACACAGCACAGGAAAGATTAGCTCTCTAAAATGTACATAGAGATGTGGACCTAGATGTCGACGAAATAATTAATGTTTTCGCAAAACAAAAACCTTTGGGTGAATTTGTAATTTAAGCATTTATCTATAGTATGTAGTATAGATAATTGCTATAATTACAAATTAAAATTGTATATTTAAGATAACTAGCCCCGATAATATTTATATCAAGCTTGAATTTGTAATTTACAATGATATGAAAGATACGGTCAATTTCCCCAACACCCTGTATACTATTCTATAATATTACAAAGAGTATATGATGTGTATATATGATTGTGAGTAACATAAGCTATAAAAAATAAATGTCCACTCGTGTAAAGCCAGGACATGGTGCTAGTTTTTGATAAAGTCATTTGATGTAAACTGGTGTTAAATTTAATTTGTAATCAATGTTATCATTTAAATCCAATTAAAAAATCGTTCAAAACGTAGTCGTAGGTAAGTCCATGATTCTTCATGAGTAATTTCGTACTCCGACTCGCACTTGGCCGATTTTTGGGGCTGGATCCGCGCCTCAAAAATATTTAATAATTTTTTTTAATCACTTTTTTTTAAACATAAATAAACAAACATTTTTATTTAGTGCATTTTTGCGCAGAATTATCGAAGTTTGAGTTTTTAATACCATTTAAAAAGCTTATGTCTTGAAAATATAGAAATAAATGTAACTATAAATAAATTTTAGCGTTTATTACCTAAAAAAAAAGATGAATTTAAACTTTTCATGACTTTCAAATGAGCTTTTTTTAACAAAAGACAGATTTAATTAATTAAAGAAAGTTAGCTTAGAAAATTTACAACAGTTTAAAATTAAACGCAACATTATTACCGGCATAATGTATTAAATAAGTAACTTAGTCTCCTAAAGTACGGAGATATTGGACCAAGTTGTTTTTTGACTTGGCAAGTTTTTTGCTTTAATAAAAAAACAGTTTTTTTCATTTATACAGACAGATCAGTAAAAGTATTGCCCAGTCAAAAAAGAACTTGAGTCCAATTTTGGATTTTAGTACTTTTAAGAGGCATTTTGGATAGGAACTTGGCCCTTATTTTATACAGGTGTTTTTGGTGGAATCTCTTCTTCTTTTTC
>JAHBCN010018979.1:0-16385 GCA_019359885.1 Listronotus oregonensis
GGTTTAAATGAAGGGTTTTTTTTACCCCCTCCCCCCAAAACCCTTTCGGTCTATTGGCTCACCCCTTTTTTTGTTTTCCCAAAGGATCAGACTTCTAATGAACCCGATATCAGTTTTGGGGAGAGAGTTCTTTCTCCTTTTTTTGTTGAACCGGACAAAACCCTTCTCCTGAGAATAGCGGGGAGGCAATTAGATCCGTCATCCCCCTATTGCCCTGTACGTGGGAAGCTCCCACCCCCTTGTTGGAACCAGATATTTCTTCTGGGGTCTCTGGTTCCCCTATGAAAACGGTCCCCCCCCTTTTTTTGTTGAAAGGGGGGGAAAACCATTTTCTCTAAAAGGCGGTTCTGTCCGCCTTCTGTTTTTTGGGGGGCCCCCCCCTTTCCCCTAAGCCCCTTTTTTGTTGGGATAATTTTCCCCTTTCCCCCCGTAAAAGGGGGCCCCCGGGGTGACTTCGGGGGCCCCCTTTTTAAAACAAAGGGCTTACCCTTTCCCGGCCCCCTTTTTTTGTCTGCTTGTGACCTTGGGTAGCACCTCTCAAAAGGGTTTATTTTTTTCCCCGGTAAACCACCTTTGTTTTTTTTTTTTTTCCTAAAAAAGCGGTTCTGCCCCTTTCTGTTTGGAGGGGGGGAAAAGTAATAGTCTACCAAGAAAACCCCCATTACCACAGTAAGGCTAGATACTCTGAGAGGTTCCCCCATCTAAGGCACCGTTGGAGACACCTGTTTAAGGCACAGGATGTCATTCACTCATCAACGTATGCTAACACCTTGAGTTAAGCCTTGTGTTATCTTAGCTTGGACCCCGTTCCATCGCCCCCCAAAAAAGAGTTGCCTAACCCGCAACTCTAGCACATTTCAAAATATCCTACTGGGCCAACCACACAACGACTTTCACACCCCCAGTGGGCATATTTAAATCATGCATCTGATTCAAAATAATATTTAACACTTTTATATAGTGGCAAAAAAAAAAAAAAATTACCAATTTTTTGGGGGACAAAAAAAGGCTTTCCCTTTTTTTTTAAAACCATAGCAATTTAATAAAGCTTGGGGGGTCATGAAACCCAAAAGGGGTTTTTTTTAAAACCCCAAAAAAAGGGGAGAATCCTAAAAAGATACCAAATTGAACATTTTTTATAAAAGGCTTCTAAATGGGTTGCCGACTGTGCTTTTTTTTAAAAAAGGGAGTCCAATTTTAAAATAATTTTTTTTTTTTTAAAAATGAAAAAAGGGCCCAAATATCCTTTAAAATCCGGATAAATAAATAAATAAATATGTTAAAGTAACAAAAAAAAAAAAAAAAACCAGGGCCCCATTTTTGCACATATACCCCGTATACCATTTTAATGTGTTTTTAAATTTTAAAAAAGTTACTGCTCGGGGGATTATGTTCAAGTGTGGGCAAAAAAAAGGATGTTTTTAGGAGTGGACAGTGGCCCCCAAAAATTTTTTTTCCCCTGTGTTGATTTTAATAACCCATTGTTGGCAACTCTGCTTCTAAACAACATATTTTATCAATGACAGGCTTCATTTACAGTTAATATTATTCCTATTCTTTACTAGGTCATTTTTTAAACTTCTGCTTTTGACAGTACTGACATTTTTAAAAACAAAAACATTTAGCAGATGTTTTTTTAAAAAAAAAATATATCATTTATTATTTTTTTTAAAGGGATTAATTTTAGTGGTTCCTTTGCCTGTTGGTTTAAGGAGTTGACACACTTTAGTAAAAAAAACGTTAAGGCAAGATGCCATATGTGCATATAAGAATTCCAGATATAAAAATTAACAAGTCAAGGGGCTTATTTTTAAATAAAGAAAATAGGTATTTTTTTAAAATTTTTTTAAAAAGAATTTTTATTCCTTTGTTGACATTAATAAATTATTAACAATGAAAGACATTTGTTTACTGCCCACAGCTTCCCGTCGTGATTCGGCGACTCTTCTGACCAATACTGGTGGTAATATTACCCCAATGTAATGCCACACTAGATGGAAGCCCCCATTGTTGCTGAATATGGGGAAAGTGTCAGTGTCTAATAAAAATTGAAATTTGCAAAAAAAAGGAAGAGCCACATCAACATATTAACAACCCATGTGGCCATCTCAAAAACAGAGATACAACCTATGGCATAGACCAAAAAAAGTTGGTAAACATAAAACAGTGCCTTAAAAAAAAATGTTACTATTAATATTAATAGGTGTATAAGTACTATAAAAATATAATAGTTTTTAACTTTAGGTTCCGCCCAAATTTTAAATTACTGTTATTTATGTCCTTTTTTCTTTTCAAAATAAAAAAAACCGTTAAAACACATTTAAAACTTTTTTTGTTATAATCTACTAGTAAGTTACAGTTGTAAAAACCCGAAATTTTCTTCTAATTTTCTTTATTTAAATTTTTTTACATGCCAAATACATCAGTAATCAGGTTTTTTTTTAGACAATATAAAAAACTATAATTTACACCATGGACTTAGTAATTGGAAAACCCCCCCGATTTGGAAATAATTAAAATTTAGCTAATTCTTCTAGTTGTCACTTGAGATATACATTTGTCCATCCTAGTAAAAATGGCTATAAGTATTTATTTTTCCCCCAGGTAGACGACAACATGTTTCTCATCCCTTTTTTTATGGACAAACAAGGAAAAAAACTTTTAAAAGGGTGAAATTTTATTTAAAAAGGCCCCTTTTATACTGGAACAGTCCACTTGGATATGGTTGAGGAAGGGACCAGAAAATTCTTTGTCTAGTAATTTCTTAAGGTGTATATTGTTTATTTTCCCAAAGCGTGCATTACACTTCCCTCCCCCAATTCCCCAGGTGCTTTGCCCCCCCAAACCCCCGGGCAGTTGTCTCAGCAGTCTAAAATTTTGGGGAAAAACCCCCCTTTTGCCCTGGCGGCCGTTAAATTATAGTTTGTTTCAAAATTATTTAAACTAGGGAAAAAAAAATAATCTTATTAGAACTTTTTTTATTTATGCTTTTACCTGCCTTTTTTTAATTGACACTTTATAACGTCAATTTTTTTTTTTTCCTTTCCCCTCGTAGCTTCATCCCCCTTGGACCGTTCTTTCTTATTGGGGCCGTAAATAAAATGTGCATAAATTGGGGAAAAAAAAGTTAATACCTTTAAAATGTCAAATTTAGACGGCCTACACAAAAACTTTTAAAAATTTAAAAACTGGACTATCTATCTAATAAAAACAAAAAAAAAAAAAAAAAAAAAAGACCAAGTTCTCTAAGTACATTGCCCCCCAAAAAAAAAAGTACACAATACAGATACAAAAAAAAAGTTTCTGTGCAGTTTATGGCATAACCCAAACCAGCCATCAAAAACCATTTCGCAATACTTGTCCGAAAAAGTTCGCCAAATTTTTTATTTTTTAAAAAAACACAGCGTCAAAAAAAATTTTGGGGGCCCCCCCATAACACTAAATCTAAAAATTTATCAAAATTTTGTTTATGTGAAATAATCTCGTATAAAATGTTGTTTTTTTTTATGAACAAAAAACGCCACCAACCTTATCACTTTGTTTAACTACAGCATTTGTTGAAAATTGTCAGTTTTGTATAAATTTCCAGAAGTATAATTTGTTTCCTATTGTTCGCAAATGCCTAGCCATCAAATTTCAGGTTTTGATAGAGCTAGAATAATCGCCCACATCAACAGAACTGGTCAAATCATAGGTTTCAGCGTTTTTGGCATTCCTAGGACGTCTGTTACCCAAAAAAATAGTGCCAGTGTTTTAAGAAACTGGAGGTGTAAATAGGAGACCTGGTAGTGGGCGTCATCGTGTTACAGACGAAAGGGGATCGATATTTAGCCGATTTTGTTGACGCAATCGGAATATGACAGTCGGGGGGGTAAGAACGCATTTCAGAAAAACGTACGGAAGGTTCATTTCTTCGCCTACAATTTAACGAAGGCTGGCGGGCCCCCAATTTGCATCAAGTAGACCTTTAAGAGTAAAGGCTTACTAAAGCACATAGAGCTAACCGCTTAGCATTGGGCCTATTCACAGGAACTGGCTTTTACCTCAATGGAGAAATGTTCTTTTTTCAAATGAGTCCCTATTTGGATTGACAAGTAAACCGTCGTGTAAGGGTATGGGAAGCCAGGACGTGCAGCACTTTTTGCCTTTCCTCAAAAATCGTTCCTTACCAAGGAGGGACAGTTATAATTTGGGGGGGGGATTATGTATGATTATCGCCTCCCCTTATTCACATACTAGACACGCTGACGGGAAACGACTACCTGCTAAATTTTTAAAACCAATTATTCTGCCTCAAAAAAGAATTTGGGCCAAAATTTCATTTTATAGATGACAACCCCCTAAAAAGACTAGAAGGATCCAAAATGTGTTAGCTGAAGCCAATGTCCAGCGAATAAACTGGCCAGCATAATCCTGGACATGAATCAATAGAGAGGGGGGGATTTTTTTTCACAAGCCATATTAAGGAGACCAAACCCATCAATATCCCTTCAGGAGGTGATTGTGGCGGCATGGAAAAAATGGAACAATATTCCTAAAAGAAGTGACCCATAATCTTATTCGCTCAATCCCAAAAGGCGAGTCAATCGATGTATCGAGAACAGAGGCGGTCACACGGAATTTTAAATTTTTTTTTTTTCTAAAAATTTTAAATTTTTTTGTTAAATTAAAATTTTAAAAAAAAATTAATTTTTGGCACCTAATTTGGTTTTTAAAATTTCCCTTTTCATCACCCAATACTTTTTTGCACCCCCAAAAAAAAATGAATAAGCTGGCAAAGAAAAAATATTTTATGATATACATAAATAAAAAAAAATATTATTTTTTTTTTTGAAATTTGGGGGGGCCCCAATTTTTTTTACGCTTTTGTTTTGTAATTATCCAAACCGTTAAATTTTGTTCAACGTTGTACAAGCTTAGCCTTGTTTTTAGCTCTTAACCCCCCACAGCGTGGGAAAACAGAATTTTAAAAAAAAATCATACCTACATCAAGGGCTGTTGTATCCCATTTTGTATCCACCCTTTAAACCCCTTTTTTTAAACTGAAAAATTTAAAAACTTCAAATCTTCGATTTCAAGAAAAAATTTTTTCCCCCCAAACCGTCTCAAAAAAAAATGCTAGCCATTCAAAAATAAGGAGGAGCAAAAGTATTTTTTTTAAATACTAGCTCAAGGTCACTTACGATTTTTTTATGGTTTATTCTTTAGGAAAAAAAAAGTATACATATTCCTATCAAATAACAACTATATTTTCACCAAAAAAATTTTTTATTTTTTAGAAAGACCCCCGGGGCAAATACCGGTTCTTATTTGTAAAGTAGATGATATGTTTAAAAATGTAATTGTGATTGAAGACAAAGGGGAAAAAAATTGAAAAAAATCATTAGACTCAAGTCTAGATTATCAGTTTTAAGTAAATAATAAAAAACATGTTTTTTTTGAATGCTTTTATTTATTTTTTTCAGTTCTTTTTTTATACAACAAGACTAAATTATTATCAAAAATATACCTTTTTATTTGAAACATTTTTGGGTGATAAATTACATAAAGGGCAAAAAACTGTACCCAAGCAAATTTTTTTTAAAAAAAAACCTTGGGGTTTAAAAATATATTTTGTGTTCAGGGAACCTTACGGTAAGGCTAATTGAAAAGGTACCATTACTCGTCGAATTGGGCACTGTTAATAGATTTTTCAAATTTGTTTTAACTAAAAAAGATAAAATAAATATTATAATTCGGTATTTGTTTGTCTTACACATAAACATTAAAAATAATTTTTACTCAATAATCGGCCCCAATAATAGTAGGCAGGGTATTACAGTTCGACACGACGCGACGAGTGAGACTAGGTTTTTAAATCAGGCAACAATCTACGATATTAACTGTGGGGGTATTTATAGGAATTTTCGGTTTTTTGTTTTTGTATAATACCCCTATAAACTTTTTAAAAAACTTTTTTCTCAATAATCAGTGACCACCCCTTCCAAAAAAATACTGAGCACACATATTTCCTAAAATAACTATCAAGTGGCGTCGATTTTTTTAAATTTTAATTGTATGAATCTGCAAAAACAAATAGGATTTTTTTGTCAAAAAAACGGGATTTCCTTCAAAATGATGAAAAAAAATTTTAAAAAAAAAAAAATTAAAACAAAAAAATCTCGGCATCAATTGAGAGAGGAACTAATTAAAACAATTTGTTTTTTTGATTTTAAATAATCCAGTGCTGAGGAATCGCGGTCCCCGAAAAAAAAAAGTTCGAGGCACCAGCGGAGAACTGCCATAAATCCGTTATTTCTTTATTGCATACCAATTTTTTTAATATTCTTTAAATGTTGTATTATAATATACTAATTTTCAAAACAATAATAACAATTGTTAAAAAAATTCTTGAAAATGGGCCCTTTTTTTTCCCAAAAAAACTTTTTTATGGGGTAGTAACTACTGCATCATTCAGTGAGTGTAAAAAAAAATTTCCCCACTGTCAACATTGAATTAGAAATTATTTTAAAAAAAATTAACAATAAATATGAATCACACTAAATTTTTAAATTTCCCCTCCTAAGCTAGTCTTTATGAAAGGTAGACTTAAAATTTATGTTTACAGTCGACTAGATTAGACAGTGCCAGTGCCGCACCGACATGTGGTGGCGCCTGTGTGCAAACATTTTAGTGACACCCAAAAAACACGCTATTTTTTAAGCCATTAAATTAAGTCTTGTTAAATAAAACAACCTAAATAAAAATAAGCAATTATTTATTGTAACAAAAAAAAAAATTCTTACATACACAACAGGAAAACAAACAAAAAAAAGTATTCTTAAAATAATCAAAAAAAAAAACATCTTTGGTGTAATAATACAAAAAGCTGAAGGTAAAAGCATAAAACTACAAATTCATAGAAAATCCACTTTTTGTGCCTTCACTTCAGAAAATCTTTTTATAATTTCGTGAATATTAATTTCATCTAATACTGAGGACTCTATGAAGATAATAGATAAATTTGTTATACCGCTCTTGACTAATGGTCGATTTTAAATAACTTTTTATAAGCTTCAGTTTTGAAAAAGATTGTTCAGCGGTCGCAACAGATACGGGCAAAGTGAGCAAGAATACGAATAGCTATTGTTAAATTTGGATAAACGGCAGTTAAATCATTTAAAAATGAAAACTCAAAAATTTTACATACATCATTATTTAAATCTTTCAACATAGGTTGGAGCTATATAACTTCTTCATACAAATCTTCACTCTATATCTAAATAATCATTAAACCTTAGTTTTTCTTCCAAGCTTTTACACGAAAGTTTTAATTGTGACTTTTCAGGACTGTCGTTCAAATTATATAAAAATTTAAAACAGTAAACATGATTTTCCAATAATAAAAATCTTTCGCTTACTAAAATCAATGTTGATCAAAAAAAAGAAAAAAAAATTTAAACCCTTTTAGGAAGTTTTAGGACCCCAAAAACGGTTCGTCTTTTTGTTCGTCATCAAATTGTTCCGTTTTGTGCCGACGCCATTGTTGATGGTTGAAAACTGGTTCCACATCCAGTTTTTCTGCCGTTTCATTTGCTGCATTAATAACCTCATTAAACTTTCTATCTGTTCGAAAGTCGAGCATTAATTGTTTCAATTCTTGAAAAGCGTTTAAAGCCTCTGCATGTTCATAGTTTTTGATTGCAAAATTTTGCTAACGAAGTTAACTTTTATCAAAACTTCATACCGGATGTGCATTGAGCAAATAAATGTAAATGTTGATATTTTAGCTCCTAAACATCTAGCTTGATATTATGAATCAACATTAAATCTGAATTTGTTATATCACATAACGCATCATACATTTTTGATAAGTTTTTATACAATGGCTTTTAAAAAAAACAATTCTGCTCGACCATTGAGTAGCAGATAAATGATTTAAATAACAAGTGTTTTTTTATCTATCCCAACGTTTGGTAGACCTGGGAAAAATTTTAAAAATATATATATATATATATATATATATATATATATATATATATATATATATATATATATATATATATATATATATACGTATATATATATATATATATATATATATATATATATATATATATATATATATATATATATATATATATATATATATATATATATATATATATATATATATATATATATATATATATATATATATATATATATATATATATATATATATATATATATATATATATATATATATATATATATATATATATATAAATAATAAATAATAAAAAAATGTATCTTCTTCAAAAACTAAAAAACTTAAAATCGTTAACAACTAAATTTAGTGGGGAGTTGAATGGCTGGGGATTCAGATCTAAAAAAATTTTTTTTCAATCCCAAATTTTTTTCCACGCTTTTTTGGGGCCATTGTCATAGCCCTGGCCCCCCTCATTTAAAACTAAATCAAACTTTTTAATTCCTCTAAAATAAAGAATTAAACCTATACCTGTTGATCAAAAATTGGACAAAAAGCTAAAAAAAAATTTTTCGTATTTCTAATTTTTTTTAACAGTTGTTTTAAAAAAGGGCAAATCTAATGTTAATACTAATTTTCTTCTTATATGCAATATCAGGGGGTTTTTTTTCTAATATGATTAAAAATTATTTATTCTCTTGCAAAGACTTAATATGGAATTTTGTATCTCTCATGCCCCAAAAAGGGGATAATTTCATTTTGGGGCATTTTTGTGGCCCTTTTGAACTTTGTGGACACTGAAAGTCGGCCATTATGGAACAAATTTACTTATTATCTCAATGCACTATAAAAAATTACCTTTTTTTTCTCAAATAATTTACTATGTTGGCGAAAAAAGCTAAATTTTTTTAGGTAAAAATTGAATAACATTAATTATCTTTTTTTTAAAATTAAACCCCCGTTTTTTTTTAATGTCGAAATTTTTTTTATGGGGCCCCTTTAATTGTATTTTTTTTTTTTTAAATGTTCAAGGAAGTTCTATTTATTTTTTATTTCTAAAGTGGCGAATTTTTTTTGTGTCTACCTAAATACATTGCTAAATGAGCCAGTCATTAAATCCTCGACAAAATACTTTATTTTCTTGTGGGTTAAAAATTTTCAGAAAAAAAAGAAAAGTGCTTGTCAAATTGTTTTGTTTTAGACTTTTTGGTAGAGGGTTTATTTTTTGGCTTACGTTTTTTTTTTTGGCGCTCGTAAAATTTTTGTATAAAATTTAATGTAATTTGTATATATCAGCCCCTTGGGGGACGTGGCGCCCCATTACCCTTCGCGCCTGTGTGCGCCAACAAAAAAAGGGGGCCCGCCATATTACACACGTGGACGTGCAGCAATGATTTTTATCATAGGGAAGTTTTTTTATTCCACGAAAAAAAAGTACGCTGAATTTATGCGCTAACGTAAATGACGTCATAAAGTTCTGATGGAAAAAATTTAAAAAAGAAATTTTTAAAAAAAACTCCGTTTGTTCTGCAACTGTCAATGCTCAGCTGATTGTTGTTTTTCCCCCTTTCCCTATTTACTTATATTTTTGCTCAAGTATTTTATAAAAAAGCTTTAATGGAATCCATCGGACTCTCCAGTGGTATTTTAAAAAAAAGGGTTTTTATGAATTAGCGTTTAATGCGCTGGATCCATCGTGCAATGAAAAACTTTCCCATACATTTTGGGGGTGCAGTATTTGTCTTTTAAGTCTTTTCAGAACATGGTTTCTAAAGACCAGGATCACCATTCTTTTTACAAAAATGGTCCTCAAATTGCAATAAATTAAGATCACTGGTGTTCCCAAGAACCTTTGTAAAAATAACCTCGTTTTTTTTTAAACTTCACTTTATATTTGCGGTAAAGGTCATTGGTTCTCCACCCAAGATAATATAAGAAGGTATTCCAATCCTGAAAAGGGAAAAAGTGTGTCTTACACTAAATTTTTTTATTCTTATTTTTATTATTGCGGAAGTTGGGATAAAAATTTTTGAGTGCCCGACACCTCGTGGCTTCGCGACCACTGGACTTTTTTCCCCCTCATGCTTTTGCAGGATTGGAATCCCTTGTTATTATTATCGCTCACCAGCGCCTTCTATTTAATGCTATTCTGGGGCCACTTTTTAAGAAAAAGGCTATAAGAAATGGTGCTCATTTACCTCTTTAACCTATATAGGGCAGAAGTTGGTCGTCAAATTAACCCGTTATTTAGCAAAAACGCCTAATTTAAATTTTTTTTTTAAATAATGGGCGCATTCAGGAAACTGCAGCGCTACGGCCCTTTAGTACAGCGGTAAATCATATATTTTTTTGTTTGATCACTGCATGATGTTTTAACTAACTTTTTTTTTGTGACTTATGTGTCAAAAAAAATGACATGAAAATATAGCAAATATTTTTAAGTCAAAAAAGGGGGGTCTTTATTAAAAAAAAACAAATAAACTGATCCCCAAAAAATTACTGTTTTTGTTGGAATAATTTTTAATAATCCGTTCCAGTCCATAGTTTTTTCCCCCTCTTTTTTTTTTATCATTATTCACAAAATTTTTTATTGGTATATCATAATTTGAACAAATTAACCCTTTAACTGCTCCAGCTGCAAAAAAGGAAGACTGACAGTTTTGAAGTTGTGGGTAAAATATTAGCTTCTTGATAAATAAGGGCACTTTGCATTTGGAAGAGGCATGGTGTCAAAAAAACTAAGCCCTGAATTTGATCCCTAGTAGTTTTTGACACGCTACGTGTCTTTTTTTTTTCAGTTGACTTTCTTCGGAGTCCCTAAAAAAACCCATTTTAAGCGCTTTTATGTCTAGAAAACTGTGCATAAGGGGGGTGTTGGGCTCATTAGGACTTTTGATCAGCATGCTGAAAACTCTATTTCCCAAAATTTTAGCAAATTAGATAGTTTTTTTTTCCCGTTTTGGGTTTTTTCATTGGGCCCCAAAACTTTTTAAACCCCCAATTTTTTTTTCTTTAAAACGAAATAATCATTGATTTTTAAAAAAATTTTTTTGAAAAAAAATAAAAATGTGAGTAAAGACTCCCATTATCAGATATGCGCCCAAAAAGAAAGAATGCGGTAAAAATAAACTTTCAAGCGGAAGAAAAAGCTTCTACATTAAATTAATAGAGCCCAATGCTCCTCTTGACTGGAGTTTAAAATTTAAAAAAAAAATTATAGTATAACGAATAAATAACAAAAATTTTTTTGTATTAAATGATTGGAGCAGGCTAAGAATCCCCTAGAAGGAGTATATTTTTTTTCTAGAAGTAATAAGGGAGATTTTTTAAAATCAGTCAGTTGTTTTTGTTTTAAGCATCTAAAAATACAGTTATAATATAATCTATTAAAAATTGGGTTTTAACGGAATGCAGAAAAAAGGAACCAAATAAAATTTTTAAAAATTGGGGGGTTTCCCTTTTTTTTATAACTAAAGTGTTCATTATTTACTAGCTTATTGCAAAAAAAATTTCCTTTAACTAATATCTATTTAAGTTATTTTTTTTTTGTTATTATTTAAAAAAAAATAGCAACAGAATAAAATTCGTGAGAACTATATTGGTAATTTCGATGCGATTGGCCAAATCGTATAACTCCATCCACCCGAAATCTTGATATAAACGATCAAGGTTGCGTTTTCGATCGGATGTAAGAATTTAAGTCATTTCATTATTTTGAGCGATTTTTGGGGGTTTTTTGGGGGGGTTTTTTATCTTAAAAAAAAGATAGAGAAATACGCGAAAAAAACATATTTTTTTTTTATACTGCTTCCATCCTCTTCACTCGAGCGCATTGAAATTTTAGGACATAAACGTACCCCTGTCTACCATAACCGGTTTTCGCATTGTACTACTTACATTTAATTTGTAATCTAATGGAAGAATTAAATATATTGAAGTCAATTTCATACTTGCAACTTTAACTTTAACTAAAATCTAATAAATAAATTTTTTTGTATAAAAATTTTTTGATCTATTTTCGTCCCTAAAAAAAAAGTATTTTTAAAAAAACATACAGGTTTTTTTAAAAAAGGAAAAAAAAATTTTAAATTTTTTTTTTACTACAATCTTTTTTTTTTTTAAATTTAGAAAAAACATATTACACATATAATATATTGTATAACACACCCTATAAGCATATATGTATATTCTTGGTCATTTTGAAATAATATTTAAGTGGATAAAGTCATTTTTACCAATAATTAAATTTTTTACATAGACATTTTAAGATAAAGTAAAATACATTTTTTTCTTATCTCTTTTTTTCAGCTATTCAAAGATAGCTACTTAAAATGGTATCAAGATAGTACACCTCCTAATGCAGTAAAGTAATAAAAATGCTGATGATATTAAAATGCAACTATGGGGATTTTAAAAAAGGGGGGGTCTGAAAAATTCTACTTCCAACAATAAAGATGAAATTTACAATTTTGAAAGTGACTTTTTTAACAACAAATGCTTTCCCATAGCGTGGCGCTTCCTGGTCAAGGCAGGGGAACATATTAAGCCATTCGATATCAATGCATATTTTCCATAGTAACGTATGTAAAAAAAGGGCAAAAGGGAGCACAATTACGTGTTTACCGACACTACCAAAAAAATTTTTAAAAAAAATGAAATATAATAAGGGTGTCCCAGAATATGTAAATCCGGAATCTAATAGAAAACCCAAAAATATTGTGACAAGTTTCTATAAATTTTTTTCCACGACCCCCCCCTTTTTCCGAAAAAGGTACATAACGGACGCCCCTGAAAATAGTTTTTTAAATAATTTTTAAAATACTGAGAAAAATTTTAAATTTTTTTTTATATGATGGTTACTAGATGTCTTTTAAAAAAAACCCCCATTAAATTTTTTTTGGGGTTTTATTTTTTTTGCCAGGGGCGGAATAACTGCGACACAATAAAAAAAAATTTTTTTTTTAACACCCGTATGATTAAAGCTCAACAATATTATTTTTGAATAGTTTTCCTTTTAAACTAAAAAAAGGAATTTTGTTTACCGAAAAAACAATTTTACGAGAAATAAAATATCATTTTTGGGTTTTTTTTTTTACATTATACGGGGTTTTTGCTAATTGTACGTCAATAAAAGGGGGAAAATTTTTTGGGGATTTTTTAAAAAAGAAAAAAAACATCATATGAACGTATGTCCTAAACGTCAACTTTTGAGATACCGGGGGTTAAATTTTTTAAAAAAAATCTTTTTTTTAAAATCTTAATACCGCTTTAATAGGTTTTTTTAAAGAAATTTGGCAAAAATGTTATGATAAAAAGTTTTTTTGGTACCACATTTTTTTTATTTGCCAAAATAGGTTGGTCCAAAAATTTGTACAAAAGCCACTGGTGGAAATAAAAAGAATGTGGTACACTAAAAAAACTTCTTTATGTGACATTCATTCCAAAATTTTTTTTTAAAAAATCTAAAGTTATTACAGATATTAATAATAAATGATTTATTTTTTTAAATTTTCCACCCCGTATCCCCCAAAAAATTCGGGGATACGTTCTATGGGGTTTTTTTTTAAAAAAGGACAAAAATTCCTCCTTTAATTTTTTAAATTTCAATTGGAAAACGCCCGTAAAATGAAAAAAAATTTACCAACCATTTAAAATTTTATTTCTCAAAATTTTTTTATTTTATCGATGTAATCAAGTACCTTTTTTTTTTGGGAAAAAATACCAAAACCCAAAAGTTGAGCATTTTTTCGGTGTTTAAAAATTTCTTTTTTGGGGCGAAAAATTTTTTGGGGAAAAAAAAAAATAATTTAATGGGTTCATTTTAAAAACCCTTTTTTTAACCATCATATTAAAAAAAATTAAAAAAGCCTAGTATTTTAAAAAATTCAAACAAAAAAATTTCAGGGGCGTCCGTTAGCCCCCCATCTTGTAAGGAGGATATTTTTTGGTTTTTTTATTGATTCCAAAATTTTTTAAAATTTTGGGACACCCTTTAAAATGTTATATAAAAAGATAGTACAATATTTAGGTTTACAATATTTTGCCACTACCTTCTAATGCAAAGCGATTTAAAAAAGGCTAAAAACATTTATTTCCAAAAAAGAACTTACGTTAGCTTGGCGAAAACACATCGATATATCAGATATGTTAACTTTTTTTTTTTCGAGCCCAAAAAAAAAAAAATGCAAGGGCATCAAAAAAAAGCATAAATGAATTTTTTAAAAATTGGCCTCTCCCGTAGGCCTGCTTAGACCAAAACCACAAAATGTTTTATTTATTTTCATTTATCATTCGTTTACCTTTTATTCTAAATATATTTATTTTTTTTTGGGTAGTAAAGCAAAAATAAAATTATTGCTTAAGATTCCTTCACCTTGGTTTTAAAAAAATTTGACTGCCTTAGTCACGTTCCAGAATCTTTATTAACAATTTAGAAATATTAGACGGAGAAAAAATTTACTTCCCTTCATTTCTTTTTTTTTTAAATTTTTAAAAAATTTTTAATGTTTTTGGTATCACACAAACAATTTGCAACACGAAGCCAAACGCAAAACCAAATTTAATATGTTATAACAATTACAACCCTCGAATCATTGGGCCCACAATGTAAACACAATGGCAACACTGTGGATACATGGTAAATAACACCGTGGAAACATTGTGCATTTGTTCCACTTCTCCACAGTGTATAACCATAAATTAGGATTCTAATTTATTGTTTTTTTTTTGTATATTCATCGTGGATTTATGATTTAAAGTGTAAAGACCGTGGATTCATTGTGCAATCACGGTAAATACTCACTGTGGTTTAACCGTGGATTTGCTTTGTAAGCGCCGTGGATTCAGCGAGAAACCATTGTGGAAACACATTGTGGTTATGGTTAGTTGTGGTAAGTAGGCTGTAAAAAAACGGGGAACCTGTAAGGTTATAATTTTTTCCCCCAAAATTTTTTTCCCCCGTGGACTAAAGGTTGTGAGGGAATTTTTCCCCCTTTTCCGGCATCTTTTCCCCGATGGCCAAAGGCTGTTAACAAACTCACATTTTGAACATCCCTACCCACCCCTTAATTTGGGAAATGGCTCCCTTTTAAGGTTTATTCTTTTTAAAAAAAAAATCCAATTTTACAGCTTTTTTTTTTTTTTCAAAAAAAGCAAAACTTTTTTTAAATTTTTAAGCTCTTGGTGTGTTTTTTTTTATCAAAAAAAATGTTTAAATTTTTACATTTTTGCAATTTTTTGACTGGGTTTTTCGGGGGGTTCCCCCCGGACATGTGGCCCCTTTCAAGGTGCCCGGGGACACCCCCTTTTTTTTAAAAAAGGGGGGGAAAAAACGCCAAAATTTAAACCTTGTTGATCCATTTTATGTTTTTGCTTGTTTAATTACGGGGGTTAAAAAAAGTGGTAGTGCTGGATGTCGGTTTGATTTTCTGGCGTATTTTTCGCTGAACACAAATCTGAAGTCAAAATTGGGGGTTTAAACAAACAAAAATTGAAAAACCCAAAAAAAACCCACACGATATTTTACCGGCAGAAACCTTTCTACCCCCGGGAAAATTTTTTCACAAACGTTCCGTGGTACAAAACCAAAAAAATTTTTTTTAAAAAAAAAAAAACGTCTAAATTGTCTATATAAAAAGTTACATTTTTTTAAAAAGTCAAATTATAAAGGAGATATAAACGAAAATGTAATTTTTACAAAAAAAAATTTTTTTCCCCAAAAAAAGGGAAAAAAAAAAAAGAATGGGATTTTTTTGGGGGTTTTTTATACTAAATCACTTATTTTATTCATTTGAATTTTTAAAATTTTCAAAAAAAAAAAAAAAAAAAAAATAATTTTTAATTTTTTTTTTTTAAAAACCCCCAAAAAATTTTTTTTTTTGATTATAACTCGACAAATATTGCATTTAGACAAAAGGTTATATAACTTAAAATAAAGGTCTGGTCATACATAGTTTATGTTTTATAAAAAAATTGTGTTTTTTTTATGGTTTTTTAAAAAATTGACGTTTTAAAATTTAAAAAAAAACGGTAATATCTGATTTTTCCGATTTTTCTGTGACCCCCAATTTTGATGCCAGAAAAAAATTTTTTTTTGACAAACCCGCCCCAAAACCTTTTTTTTTGGGGGGGGTTTTTTTAAATAATTATTTAAACTATTTTTTTTTTTATATTTAATTAAATAAATTATTGGACCTGTTTTTGGATTTAAAAAAAAATCTATGGAATAATGGAAACCCCAATTTTGACACACCCCGGGGGCTCTTTCTATTAAATCAATGTTAATCTAAAAATGCAAGTGTATCGACAATAAAACAAACGTTTTGGGGGTTTGTAAACACCGCTATAGTTATTGTTTGGGGTAAAATATTTCAAAGTGCACATGTTCTTTTTTCCCTTTTGCTATAGAATAACCCCCCCCCACAAAATAGGTTACTTA
>JAHBCN010018980.1:0-15000 GCA_019359885.1 Listronotus oregonensis
TTGCTGAATTTATCCTGAAATAACAATATCTTTTCATTTGTCCGTAGAATTATTTCATTTTCCATGTCTTCTGTGAAAAGAAAGCTCCATATTTTTAACGGATCAGCGATATCTCACATCTTGCAGGTCCTTTAAGCCCCGGAAGAACCTTGATCAGATTGTGTTTTTTTGTTCTTATATTTAAATTTGGGTTGGCCGGAACAGCAGACCATTTGTATCGATTTTTGCCAAAATAAAACTTTTCATTTGTTGTTTCTGTCCGCTCTTCTTTCTTGTCATTATCCTGACTTTCCTGTGTTTCAGTATTATCCTCCTCACATTTCATTTCAGAATCAGAGTTATGGTCACTCTCTGGAGAAAAATCCTTGTCCTTGTAGTCATCATAGTCACTACACTCACTTTCAATTTCATCATACCACTGGCTTAATGTTTCTTCATAATTAGACTCCCCGAAATGCACACTTTTGGAAGAACCCACCATTTTAAAAAATAACACACTAGTAGCGTCGTGGTGCCACACAGACCCCAAAAGAACTTTATCACTCGCTGTTTGGAATAATACTAAATAAAAGTTCATGCGCGTGTCATCATAGCTTATAAGTGCGGTAACTTAAAGGTAGGTGGCGCGGTTAAGCTTAAAGTCTAAATTTGCACGTTTTACATAGTTTCAAAAAGTACTGGGGGTCCGCCAGACCCCACAACGCCAGTTGAGGGTTAAAACAGACCTTTTTTAAAAATTTGTATCTACGTTAATTTACAATATTTAGAGCTGATTTTTTAGGTAATTATAGTCAATAATATATACTTTGAGCTGCCGGAAGATGAAAATTGTCGCATTAATAGTTTTTATTCAATTGCACTATAAACAAATTAGGCCCTTATCTTGCAACTGCCGTGAATATTAGGCAAATGGTCCGATTTGAATTTTTACAACGGCTTTTTAAAGTTGAAATTAAAAGCTACAAATTGCATATCTCACATTTTCATATAAGTTTGGAGAACATTGTTAAAAATGCTTGTGAAACTAGAGCGTCGAGCGAAAATTCGTTACCGAGACGTACTCTCGCTTCTCCTTCGCTGCTGGGTGCCCTTTCCACGGTCAACTCAGTACGTGTCGGTCGTGAATTTTCGTTCGACGCGCTAGGTTCACAAGCATTTTTAACAATGTTCTCCAGACTTACATAAAAATGTGGGATATACAATTGTATATATTGTATCACCACAAAAAAAATTAAACCAAATCGCCGACCCCAAGACCGTGCCGTCTTCCTGTAAGAATGTGGCTCTATTTTACGATTTTTATGCATTTTATGTTTGTTTTGAGTTTTAAGACTAAATGTGAATAAAATATATTGGTAATTATATTAATTTTAAATAATTTTGCTACATTCAACAAGAATCAAATAATTTTCCCGTCAAATTTTTGGGTTAAGTATATCTAAGCGGATGGGCGTAGTATGCAACGGTTTATTGAAGATTTTATTAAGATTTATGTGGTAATCCAGATAGAAATCATTTAAAATGATTTAAAAAAAGACCTCTAAATTATGTAGAAAGTTATCTTAATTTGATTGCATAAAGAAAAGAAAAAATATCAAAATATTATATTTAATATAAGCCTATACTTCTTTCCAAAATTAAAAGTACCTTACTTACTTTAGGTATTATTTGTATATTAAATTTTAAATTACTTTCTTAGTGTGAAGGGTATGGCGCCCACGGACAAGTAAACTGAAGACAGGGCAATATAATATATAGACCGAACATAGATAACCTAACTTTAGATAAGTAGGTAATCGCTAATTGCATTTATGACAAGCACAAAATACGAAAGGAAAAAAGAAATGTCAAGTTCGTGTATCTCGTTCGCAACAGTTGTGGAAATATGGCAACGTAAGATCTCGGGTGGGCCGATAATCGCATCCTATTTTATCGACAGGTTTTGTGATTCATTATGGCTGCCTTTTATTTATTTTTAGAAGTGGCCATTTTATTTTACATTTTCTAATATTATTTTATTAAATAAGTAATCTGAAGTGCCGGCAGAAAATGATTCTTAATTTTTATTTAATAATGTTATAAAAGAAAAAATATGTTGTTTTTAGTACAGGTGAAAATAGGTTATTAGTGTTTGTTTTCTAAAGAAAAGATTCAGTTAGATTTTAGGAATTTCAGATTACCTGCAAATAAAATAGATATTAGAAAATGTACAATTAGGTTTTTTAGTGAATAAAAGCACCTATTTTTTTTTATTTAAACCCAAAAAATCTTAAGCAAAAGTTTTATTTTACTACATTTTTTTTTAAATACAATATACAAAAAAATAAATAATACATAAGATTCTACACTCTAAAATAACAATTTTTAATTATATACAATCTCTAATTAACAACATTACTTATATATTTTCAAAGAAGTTATCTCCAGTCAAGATGCGAAGATTCACTACCTATATTCATAAAAAATCTTAAAAAAAAATATTAATGTACCTTATATTACTTACTTAATAACTTCTTCCTTTTGCTGTGCCATACTCTATTTAGAGTGTAGGCGCCCTCTCGCACATATCTGTAGCTGCTTACGAACAGCACAAATTCTGACCTAAGTTGAGGGAAACTAACTTAGTTGGCCGTACGATTTGTCATAGCTAAGTAAGAATCTGACCTCCCCCCTTGCCCCTGCTAAGGTACCCGGATTTCTCTCTGAGATATCTTGGCTAACCTAAGTTGTGCAAAATTTGACATTTTTTATCGTTTTGGGGAGTCGTGCGTGTTCGATCAAACAACTTAGCTCAGGTCAGAAACTAACTTTAACTTAGGTAAGAAAAGTGGTTGTTCGTAAACAGCTTGTGTTGCGTACCAACTGCTTTTACACAGATATGGGTACCACTGGCTTACCTGCCTTCCCAAGCACATGTGAGAGGGTTTAGTAGGCAGAAATACTACACAGTGGTTTGCGATTGCCATTTGTGAGGTGACGAGCTATGAAAAAGTCCAATGGATAATGTGGAATTTGAAACCCGAGTCTCCACGGTGAGAGGCTGGTACACTGCAACTACACCAGCTCGACCAGCTTAATAACTTACCAAACTCGATGTACCCTATAATGAAAAAAAAAAGTTACCATAATTTAAAATATCCAAGATGTTAGCTACTCCTTCACCTGCAAAATAAACATAATGCCATGTTAGTATTTGATACATTGTCATTAATGATTTTACCAGAGGATAACTGAAAAATAAAAAAATATAATTTTCTCAAAATTTTAACTACTCATGATCTAATGTAGGTGAAATGAATTGTAAATAAATAGAAATAATAAACATTTTTTACCTAAAATAGTTACGAACACATTTTATTACAATTCCAAAAATACTGAAAAATCAAACAAGCCGTAACCAGACAAGACCCATAATATGACAATATCTGACTCTTTTGAGTCTTTTGACATTTATATGGTAATAGGTAGAAAAAAAATTTTATATCAGAAAATACTGCATTATAATTATAAAATTATTACTGATTAAATATTTTAAAAATAAATAACCCCTGATTGCAAAAAAGTATATTTCCTTATCTGAATTATATATTATGCACCCCGTATAGGTACCGCATGACAGTCACACTGTAAGGTATTAAAGTTTCCTATAAAAAAAACAACAAATTTCTGAAACACCCTGTGTTGAACTACAAAAATCCAAGGTTCTCTTCACTCTTCAATATGATTTTACAAATATAAGCTTTGATAGGTGCCGCCTCAATATAGTTTAAATAATTTGCAAAAAACTCATTGGTAAAATCGTCTTGAAGAGTGAAGAGGGTTGTAATTTTTGCAGTCAGATAAAGGGTTTCCATTAAAAATTACATAATTAATCCCACCTCACCTACTTAAATCATGAAAAGAAAAACAAACAAAAGGGTTTTTTTTAATTATTATAAACACTCAAGGCAATAAGAAGTTAAAATGACCTTAAGACATGCTTAATACTCTTTTAAGCTATCTACTAATATTTCACCACCACTAACTGTTAAACAATTCCTAAGCACTTTTCAAAACTATATTATATTATAATTTACAAACAGAAAAACATGCAGTCTGCGGAGTATCTCAAAAATTTGTTCGAGCATGATTAAAAAACTTACCATTATATTAGCAAATACAAAAAAAGATAAAGCCTTTGTTTTGTAGATAAAGGTAAGAAAAAAATAATGAATAACGCATTTTAAAACAAACCTGATACAACAGATGGATTTTTTCCTGGAATTTTCTGTCCTGAAAAATTAAGTGTGGTTAGAAAAAGTTTATCCATCAACATTTATCAATTTTATCGTCTAAAAAGTGTTTAGATTTTTAGGTCTAATTATATATTATAATACTTACTTAAATTTAGACAAAATATATGAAAATTTCTGGTTTAAATCACGTTTTAATCGGCAAGCATGTCCAAACGACAGATAATGAAATAATACTAGAGCGCATACGCAATGGCCGGAATTATTATTTACTATTAGAAAATAAGAAATAATGGTTGTTTGTATACACAATACCTGAAAATATATACTGTTATGGACCTACATAAATATATTAAAAAAAAAACTAATCTTAGAAAAGGACATTTTCATTTTAATTTTAAAATATAAAATTTCATGATTTAATTTTCCCGCCCACCCGAGATCTTCTGTTGCCAAATGTTGTCTGTGGACAATTTTGCTATTTTACTGACACCCCCCTGATGACAAGTTTACGCCAGCGAGCACTAAACAAGCAATAAGGTTATCCACCATGCGTATTTGAAATAAAGGACCAGTGCCGGACTTAGAAATTTCTATAAATCAATAATTAATTTATATTCATAATATATTTTTTCTAATTTTGACATTTAAAGTGACATTAGTCAAAACCCATTGACGTTGTCAAATATCTTAGTTTTCATAACTAATTGCAAAAAGTAAAATTTTTCGCAAGTAAGATTCAAAATTTACATTCTTTTGCTCTGTTCGTTACTCTGCTTTTCCCAATTGCACAAATAACTTTTTTTTTCTATATTTAGATAATTATTTTTTTTTATTTGCGTTTTTATACATATGTAAATTATGTTAGGTAATAATATAAACAATAAGGTAACAAAATTAATATTACGACGAAGAGAAGCCGACCAATAAGCACGCAGCGCGGGGTATATATATATATTCCTTTTACCGACTAATGAGCTCGTTGGAGAGAGAAAGAGAAAAGCTATACCGCTATTCTTTCTCTCTTGCACAAATGTTCGCTCTTCAAGCGGATCACCAATAAACAGTTTAGAAATTTTTTATGAACAAAAGTAATTTATAAATGCTACCACTAAACACAAAATAAGTTAATAAAACTGTAAAACTTGTTTAAAATCCATAATTATATAGAAATTCTATCTTAAATCACAAAATAAATCAGTCCCAAAAACTAAAAACTCTCACACAAGCGGCCAGTACGGAACTGGCCAACGGCATACGTGTAAATAAAATCGGTCTGCCGGTCCGCTCTGCGCATGATTTAAGAGCCTAAAGCCGGGTATTCACTTAGCGAATGTATACAGCCGCACGGCAACAAACGTGTATGCCGTAAATGTGCGTAAATTTTGTTCAACATGCGCTTTGACATCCACATTTAACAAACGTATGCGTGTAGTGTTGTTCACCTTCGTTCCGACAATTCATTTTCATTCGTATTTCATTCATATACGTACACATCCCATACCGACGAGTGGCGAATTTCCTTTGATGTACCGATAAGCGAGCGAACCTTTCCGCAACCGAATGCATGCGTTCGTCGATAAATTTTTTTACGTCCTCACAAACAGAACGTATACGTTCGTTGCCGTGCGGCCTTATACGTTCGCTAAGTGAATACGCGGCTTAAGCGATGACTGCAGCCACAGCGCACGGATACATTTTTTCGCCCATAAAATCTAATATTTGAACTGCGCATCTAATTACCGGTCTATATGAAGGTCAGTGAGACCGACAGACACACCCACCAATAGTCTGTTTGACAGACAGATCGACAGACATACCGACAAACAAAGGAAATGGAAAATCAAGTTTATTTATCTGGGGACCCCAAAAGATGTCCAAACCTAAGATATCATTTTTTAAAATAGAAACACTTTCACAGCATCGAGGCAAGTAAAATTAACTCAAAAAGTAGGATAGACTAAAATACAGTCAACAATTTTTAAATGCTTGTTACATTACGTTACTTAACAAGGTTTACCTTCATGCAAAATAATGTACACTGCTCCGCTTTTAAACCTAATAAACTGAAAATTAACTGTATTTATGAATACAAATTTCCCCATTTTGGGAGTAACTTTAATTACCACGCCGCTATCTGCTCGCCGTGTCGGCACACACTCCCGCTTTATCAGTGTAAAAGGTTGTTTTACAAAGAAGCTTGGTTAGTTTATTAATACAGGATGTTTTAAAAATGTTTACAACATATAATGTGTATTTTATTTTTTGTTGTGTCAACATTTAAACCAGAAAATATATTATTTATTTTTTGGATTACTATTATTATAAATATTTTGGTTAAACAGTTGTATTTTTAGATCAGGGCTGAAGCCTTTAAAAATGGTAAAAAGTGAGAAAAAATAATATTAGAATATAACCCATTAAAATAGTTCAGTAAATGAAGGCTGGAAAAACCCAAACCTGAGATCAGGTTGGGCCGTCACAATTTTTTTAATTTACGGGTAGCAATGTGTATATTGATCTTTGAAAATATCATAGATAGATTTTGTATTGTCCGCAAGGGCCTAAAAATGGTCCCCAAGAGCCTGAAAATCCGTTTTTAGTTATATCTGCCGAAATATATAATATATAATAAGATGTTTGTCTTTTAAGTAGACACTTGGTATCTCTGTTATTCGCTAAACACTCGTTACAGCCCTATTGATAAGTTTCTGTAAGGAGGCGAAACGCGTCTAGGGAGAGAGTGTCATAGTGAACAGCAAAGAAAACAGGTTGTCTGCTTTTAACTGTCTTAAAACGGAGTTACGTTTTTCCGTATACACCAAGACAGTAGGGAATTTTAATTCTTATTTTTCCACATTTTAATTACCCACTCCGGAAAAACCCGATGTCGACTCTGCTGAATGTAATTTCAGTAAGGCATCGAAAGTAAGATCGTTATATCTTACTGCAAGGCAACGATGTTTGTCTTTTAAGTAGACACTTGGTATCTCTGTTATTCGCTAAACACTCGTTACAGCCCTATTGATAAGTTTCTGTAAGGAGGCGAAACGCGTCTAGGGAGAGAGTGTCATAGTGAACAGCAAAGAAAACAGGTTGTCTGCTTTTAACTGTCTTAAAACGGAGTTACGTTTTTCCGTATACACCAAGACAGTAGGGAATTTTAATTCTTATTTTTCCACATTTTAATTACCCACTCCGGAAAAACCCGATGTCGACTCTGCTGAATGTAATTTCAGTAAGGCATCGAAAGTAAGATCGTTATATCTTACTGCAAGGCAACGATGTTTGTCTTTTAAGTAGACACTTGGTTTCTCTATTGTTCGCTAAACACTCGTTACAGCCCTATTGATAAGTTTCTGTAAGGCAGGCGAAACGCGTCTAGGGAGAGAGTGTCATAGGGAACAGCAAAGAAAACAGGTTGTCTGCTTTTAACTGTCTTAAAACGGAGTTACGTTTTTTCGTATACACCAAGACAGTAAGGAATTTTAATTTCTATTTTTCCATATTTTAATTACCCACTCCGGTAAAACCCGATGTCGACTCTACTGAATGTGATTTCAGTACGGCATCGAAAGTAAGATTGTTATATCTTAATGCAAGGCAACGATGTTTGTCTTTTAAGTAGACACTTGGTTTCTCTGTTGTTCGCTAAACACTCGTTACAGTCCTATTGATAAGTTTCTGTAAGGCAGGCGAAACGCGTCTAGGGAGAGAGTGTCATAGGGAACAGCAAAGAAAACAGCTTGTCTGCTTTTAACTGTCTTAAAACGGAGTTACGTTTTTTCGTATACACCAAGACAGTAGGGAATTTTAATTCCTATTTTTCCACATTTTAATTACCCACTCCGGTAAAACCCCAAGATAGTAGGGAATTTTAATTCCTATTTTTCCACATTTTAATTACCCACTCCGGTAAAACCCGATGTCGACTCTGCAGAATGTGATTTCAGTACGGCATCGAAAGTAAGATTGTTATATCTTACTGCAAGGCAACGATGTTTGTCTTTTAAGTAGACACTTGGTTTCTCTGTTGATCGCTAAACACTCGTTACAGCCCTATTGATAAGTTTCTGTAAGGCAGGCGAAACGCGTCTAGGGAGAGAGTGTCATAGTGAACAGCAAAGAAAACAGGTTGCTTGCTTTTAACTGTCTTAAAACGGAGTTACGTTTTTTCGTATACACCAAGACAGTAGGGAATTTTAATTCCTATTTTTCCACATTTTAATTACCCACTCCGGTAAAACCCGATGTCGACTCTACTGAATGTGATTTCAGTACGGCATCGAAAGTAAGATTGTTATATCTTACTGCAAGGCAACGATGTTTGTCTTTTAAGTAGACACTTGGTATCTCTGTTGTTCGCTAAACACTCGATACAGCCCTATTGACAAGTTTCTGTAAGGCAGGCGAAACGCGTCTAGGGAGAGAGTGTCATAGTGAACAGCAAAGAAAACAGGTTGTCTGCTTTTAACTGTCTTAAAACGGAGTTACGTTTTTTTGTATACACCAAGACAGTAGGGAATTTTAATTCTTATTTTTCCACATTTTAATTACCCACTCTGGTAAAACCCGATGTCGATTCTGCTGAATGTGATTTCAGTACGGCATCGAAAGTAAGATTGTTATATCTTACTGCAAGGCAATGATGTTTGTCTTTTAAGTAGACACTTGGTATCTTTGTTGTTCGCTAAACACTCGTTACAGCCCTATTGATAAGTTTCTGTAAGGCAGGCGAAACGCGTCTAGGGAGAGAGCGTCATAGTGAACAGCAAAGAAAACAGGTTGTCTGCTTTTAACTGTCTTAAAACGGAGTTACGTTTTTTCGTATACACCAAGACAGTAGGGAATTTTAATTTCTATTTTTCCACATTTTAATTACCTACTCCGGTAAAACCCGATGTCGACTCTGCTGAATGTGATTTCAGTACGGCATCGAAAGTAAGATTGTTATATCTTACTGCAAGGCAACGATGTTTGTCTTTTAAGTAGACACTTGGTTTCTCTGTTGTTCGCTAAACACTCGTTACAGCCCTATTGATAAGTTTCTGTAAGGCAGGCGAAACGCGTCTAGGGAGAGAGTGTCATGTACATTGACACCGGCAAATTAAAAAAAAAAATGTGACGGCCCAACCTGATCTTCAGGTCCACAACTTTTTTTACTGTACTGTTTTATTTGATTTAAATTTTCACATCCTATTATGTAAAAGCGCACTTATGGACCATCCTGTATATGCTAATGTTATTTTAGTTTTCCATCGAAATTTGTGAGTACCCAAGAATATAAAGAGAAACAAACATAGAGCAAGAAGAAAGTTAGGTTAGTTAAGTGTATAGAGTTAAATATAAAACCAATTTAATTGTTTGTTCAGGAACGTATTCGTTCGTATAAACCGAGAAGTATACAAAGTTCACCAGTTTGCATATATTTTTTGTTATTTTGGTAAGTCGCTAATACTTGCCAGGCATATTTCTAAAATGGTGAAGCCTCAAATATTTCTTTCGTTTCTGTGTTATATTTTATGGTTTTCAGCATATAGAAGCCCTTTTTTAATATAAATATTTTTAATCAGATAGCAATAATTTTGCTGATACCTTTTTTTAAATGTTGTTGGTTAGATATTAATATTTTGCTTTTTTTGCGTTTTTAACTGATCTTCTTTTATCTTCATTATTTTGTTGAACGACCAACCTGGTAAGTAATTGTAAGATAACATTCAAAAAATTTTCCTGGCACTTTTTGTTTTGAAGATGCAGGGTGATATTGAAAACTGGCAATTTGTAGACACTCCTAGCGATTAGTTTCTGTGATATTTAAAAACTTAAAATAGAATCTAATAAAGCTTTTCTATGGAATACAGGGACGTTGTCGATTTTTTCCTAAAAAGTTTTAATTTTGGAAAATAATGCAAACATTATTTTTTATGAGATATATATTATATATATTTCTTTAGTTGGTTTATATATTTTTTTTATAGGTAAAAAACGTATAAAAGGTAATAATTATCTTTTACAGTAAGCTTTAAATTTTGAAATTTAAAAAAAAACCTATTTTTTTAGTGGGACGTTGATATACCTACCTCAAATTAATTAAACCAGGTTATTATATCATCCTCAAATGTGTTAAATTAGGATTAAAATATATATTTTTTAAATAACAATTTGTGTGTTTTATTTTTTTCAAAGCATGGTCAAAGTAAGATTTTTTCATAACTTTGAGAAGTATGATACGCTAATTTGCTACATACAGTCGAACAAAAATTCGCATATAGCTTCCGAAGTGTATTTTAGCAGGGACTTTTACAATATATTTCTTAACGTAGTTAATTATTAATATACTTTATTCAACACTATTTTTTGATATACAGAGAAAAGACAGCCCAGTCCTTATATATTTTTAAGAATTGGAAGAAATTTAGTAAATTATGGGTCATTTGTGCAACTAAGGCCAAAATATTATAATAAAGAAAACTAGAAAACTGACAAGATAAATATTTAAGAATGCGTAAAAATAACTTCTCTAACTTCATGTAGGATTATTTAAAAAAAAACGCTGCCTAATAAAGAAAAAGCATAAACATTAAAAAAAATATAAATATGAAACCTAAAAAGTAAAATTGTTGATTATTTACGTCCCAAGGATTTTTACCGTCGTCTTATATTTTGCAATTGGTTTTTGTAGCAAATTAAGGTCAAAATAAATTTTGATACGTCGGTGAAATGGTCTAACAAAGCATATGTCTTTAGCAGAGACAGCACAAGATATTGGCATTAAGAAAAGCAAAGATAAAAATCTAAGAATTTAGCAGCAAAGAAAATTTGTATTATGCCTTGCTTGTTTTATTTTGAGTGCTAAAGTATCCCATAGAATATGTAAAAGAACCCTCGACTTTAAACGATATTTTAAAAAATTGTAGCAAGTCGTTCTGGCACTGCTAGATAATATTTCCATGGCCGATTTAAGAACTATCTACTTTCGGTAGGAGTGAGAGCTCGCGCACAATACAGAAATGATTTGCCAATTTTTATAAAATAACTCTCTCTCCAAGCAGATAGCAACCAGCAGACCTCTAGGTGGTCACCAAGGTATCCCGATCTATCCATATTAAATTTTTTGTCAGGTTTTTTGACAGATAGACTTTGTCCAACTTGATTTCAAATCATAGAAGTGTGCCGCCACTATGCTTGTATTTTAAAATTTACAATAACAAAACATAAATCTATTAACCACACCAGCAAAAATATCCAGAGAATATGTTTTTTGTGATAGGGAGAACGGTAATCAGTTTAGGCACTTTTTGTAAAATAATATAACATTAATTTACTAATTTTTATATAATTTTATATTTGGAGAGAATTTATTTAAGTCACAAGTAAAGTTTTCAAATGTAATAAGTTTATTAAAAATACCATTAATAATTTTGTTTTTCTAAACTCATGTTAATTTGCTTTAAGTATTCAGTACAGGTGTATTGACGACCTAATATAAAAATTACAATATTCTTTTATTATAAACTTTAAAAGTTATTATAAAAACAAAAATTAACTATTGCAAATTTTTAAAAAAATGTAATATATCTAAAGAAAATTATATAAGATAAAAGTAAATTATTTTTCCACTATATATTAAAAACAGAACCTATGAGAAAAAACCTGGCTACACTACTCTATTTTATGGATTTTTTTTTTATCGTATTCCATTTTTACTTTTTGTCTTATGAACTAATTAAGATACAAGAAGTACCTAAAAAATTGCAAGTTTTTAAAATCACCTCATATTTTTGAAACAAATAGTGAATATTTTGTTTAAAGTCTCTTTTATTTCACGAAAAAGTAGCACGGTATCTTCACTTATAAACGAGATACTCTGCAGAAGTATTAAAAATTAGAAACCCTGAACTAATAGTTTTCTTTGCTTATTGGGGCAGGGTGACGAGATTTCGTTGTAATTGCAGAGTATCACAGGTATTATTGGATAAAGAGACTTGCGGTGTTTGCAGAGTTTCGCTACTTTTTGATTAAACTAAAAAAATTTCATGGCTCTCCAATATTAGTAGATATTTTTACGTAGGGTCCAGTAGTATAGTTAGATTTTTGTCAAATGTAATATTTTGAAGCTATAAACTAAACATATGATTTCTCTTATGTTTTTAAATCATTAAATATATTATACTTAGTAGTTATTTCATACTTAATGTTTTAAAATTTAAAATTAAATTTCGCATTGTTGGCCCTGACATTAACACTTTATAAAAAAAATATAAGGACAGCAGTCACTCAATCACAATCTTTTTTTTTAGTTTATAGCGACATCTGACTTTTAACATAATTATTAAAAGTTATTAACTTTTTTTTAATTCTGAGTTTTAATGGTTAATTGATCATTTATAAATTATATATGAAAAATATGACACTAAATGCCCATTTCACAAAGTGCAAAATGTATAATAGGCTAGAATGCTTTATACCATGCGACAAAAAACGTGATTAGAAATCTGACATATATCCAGCAAGGTATTTTTTGGGCCTTTTATTAGGTGTCCTAAAAGAAGACAACCACATTGAACCTAATTTCTTCTTTTTTTTTCTTCTTCCTGGGAGCCGTCTTTCACTACCGGAGGCAGCGCAGCTTCTTGGGCTTTTTGTGCCTAATCTCCCATTGTCTTTTATACCAATCCTCTTATTAGTCTTGTTTCTTCTACAAGTCTGTATAACCCCGAGTTTGGTTGGTTGATGTATTCTTGTGGGCTCATTTTCGGTTGCCCAAGTAATGCCTGTGACGCTTCACATTCACACAGTATGTGGTAGGCTGTTTCTTTCCCCTCCTCGCACTTTCTGCAACTTGAGTCCCCATGGTATGAGGCTATCTTGTGTAGGTGTCATCTTAGGTTATCGTGCCCTGTTAGCAACCCAACTGTTATGCGAAGTCTTTTCCTACTTTGTTTTAGTAGTTCTTCCTTCGTTCTTTTTGATGGGTCCCTTATAAAGCTTTTTCCATGTCTTACTGTACTAAGGTTTATCCAGTATTCCTCGTGTTTGTTTCGGATCCATTCCCTGGTTTGCCCTCGTGCTGTGGTTTTGGTCACTCCAAGGGCATTTCTTAGAATTAAGACAAAGCTTATATCATTTGAATCCTCTATAAAACTTTGCACAACAAATTATGACAAACCCCAACAGGAAGTTTAGGAAATTAATGTCTTGACAAGCATAGAAAATACCCCTTTAACCTCCTGCACAAAAATTAAAGAACTATAAGGAACGCCAAGAATCACGGTCCAAGAAATTCCGCAAAAACATAAATTGAAACCATATAAACTACAATCAGTTCATATTTCTCATCCTGGGGATGCAGATCAACGATTAAATTTTTGTCACTGATATCTTCAAAATTTATATATCAATAAAAATTTACAAAAAAATAATACAGACAAGGCTTGTCTTAATATAGCTGGAATATTAAAGAAACAAAATAGCAAATATTGGTCCAGAGAAAATCAAAACATGATTTTTTCTGGAGAACAACAAGGTAAATTTGTTTTTATCGCGGCGCGTTTAATTCTACGATATAAAGGTAAACTTCATATGTACTCATATAAAGGAATTTAATAGCGAATAAATACCTAAATATTCTGAAAAATACTTTAGCTAAATTATGGGACTATGTACCATTAGCCCAGTTAATTCCACATAAGATGGCCTCTAAGGTCACCAAATTAATAAATTCTGAATTTTTTTTGCGTTATTTGAAAAATAAATTATATTGTACTTAACATCACTTACAATTTAAAAAATTTGGAATGCTTTGAGAACAGAAAATTGAAACCACTTTTTTCGCCTTTTAGGATTTGCTGGGACAGATATAAACAGTTTTTGTGGTGTTTTTAAAAAAGTATTGATACATTGTGGCTCTACACACCATTTATATACCATTTAAGCCAATAAATTGAGAAATTATTAACAAAATTCACTGTAGTTGCACTCGTTGTTAACTTGTTTACTTGCATATGACGTCACGCGAAACATATGTCGACAGCGTTTTTAGTGCGAATTTTATAATTTAAACTTTAACATTAAGTCTTATTAAAAATGCAGCAGATTTTCCAGAAATATAAATGTATTGTGTTTGTTAAATACCAAAGAATAATTTAAAACGATTTTTCAAAATCAGTCAAATAGCCTATTTAAGCGCTCTACCTACATATCAAATTATATATTTCTGGGCGCATATTGCAGTTTTATATCTATAATTTTAGGATCCAAAGTTATAGAAGTGTTATTGCGGTCAACGTTTCAAGTAAACAGTAGCCTATCTTGCATTAACTTGGCGGTTGAAGATCTGTGCTACTAGATATGTTCTGTAAGCAAGTCTTTCACATATTTATAGGTGACCTTTAATATTATGCTACGTCTATGTTGTAAATAATAATAATATACTAAATAAATAAAAATAATATACTGGTTATTGTTCATGCCTAAGTCAAACATATAAGTTATAAAATATCAGTATCAATATATTAAAGATATTTTGAAATAAACCCTTTTCTCAAATCAAATAATGTTTAGACTCTTTTGACCTCGTACATAAATAATATAAAATAAACTTACTTTAATCAATATTAAATAAAAAAATTATTAAAATATTGTTTATTTCCATCTAAATTACTGCGAGTAGGCCACAGCAAGAATGTCCCCTGCGACATCTACTGGTCGGAATGGCTATAAATAATGTCCACAACGGGAGCTGCTTTGTATTTCCCAAGGGTACTCG
>JAHBCN010018981.1:0-16533 GCA_019359885.1 Listronotus oregonensis
GAGTAAAAGTTGCTTTTAAAAAAAACCCATAGGTAGGGGATCAATTCCAATACTTTTTTACACTTGCGCCCAACATTTTTCCGTTTTGATTAATGTGCTAGGGTTGGATTTGAGAATTGCCTTGGGATTTGGATTTAATGGAATGAAGCAAATATATGTTTCAATTATTGATAGACATCTAAATTAATACTATAAAGACTTTTTTTTTCCTTTGCGCCTATGTTAAAACCGTTAATTTGTTTAGGTTATAGATATATCGTCGTCAACGCCGGCAATGAAAACGGACTTATCAATAGGACTAGTTTAGCCTTTAAAAGTGAGAACAAAGAGTGGCGACTACCATGATAGCATGAACTGCCAAAATTTCAAAAATGGTTTAAATATCAGCTGTTCCAAATTTGCCGCCCAAATCAAATTATCATGGACAACGCTAGCTACCACCTGAGCTGGTAGAAGACATGCCCCGCAAATCTTGGACAAAAAAATTAAGTCAGTGGTTGTCCGAAGAAAAATATTGCTTTCCTGGGACAGCTTGAAAGACCAACTCTGATTTGGTAAAAAACCGAAGTTTAGAAAATAAATATTTCCTTGACGAATATGTGAAACCTTTTGTCATAAAGTTCTTTGCTTCACCGTACCATTGTCAATATAATCCAATCGAAATGGTCGGTCAAGAGTGCAAAAGAATATGACCAATATATTTCGCCATAAAAGAAACCTCTTCTGAAGTGTTGGCAACAGGGAAGGTACTTGGCGAAAATAACCGCTGAGCATTGGCAGAACTATCGGCACGCCAAAAAGAGATCCTAGAAGCTTGAAGTAACAGAATATGCGATGCTTTAGATATAAACCCCGTCATAGTGACTGATTCGGATGACGAAGATGAGAGCGACGATCTGTTAGCTGACCTTGACGATCTTTGATTTATATTATATAAAATTTTATTTAAAAATTGTTTATTTATTTCTTTTAATTTAGTTTAATCACTTTGCCACACATTAGGTTTCCTATTGTTACCATTGTTTTATATTGCATTGTATTGCAATCAACATCTTTTGGAATATCCTTTTGCCCTTGTTGATGATACTTCTTTAAAGCTTTTGTCCCATTTTAGTCCATTTTTTAAAAAATTAAATATCGCTCCTTCTACTTACCTTCGTGCAGCTGTCCTTTCCACCAAATTTTGGGTCAGGCAATCCTTGAAGCTTTTTGTTGTTCTCTAGCTAAAAAAACAATAAATTTATAATGATGAGGTGTTTGCATTTTAAGTATTGTTAGAAAGCATTTTTTGTACACTTTTTATAATAATCAGATTTATATTGTTAAAAAAACTTTTAGTTTTTCTAAAGTATGGAAAATAGAGCCTTTAAAGTTTTAAAAATATAAGAAATATATTTGTAAAAAAATATCAATGAAACATTTATAAAAGCATTTGTCAGATCCATCTCCAACGGGTTCAGAGCGAAAAGTTCTTACGGTGTGAATAAATGCGCAAATTGAATATACAAATCAAACGCACCTTTAGTATGTCAATTGTTAACAGCTAAAAAATAGTTTTTTTTGGGCTTTTTGACATAACTGCACATCCGAAAAAATTCAAGTATAATAGGTTGCATTTTAATAATCAACGTTTAATAAGACTGACGCAACGGGCATATCGTTGTTATTTCAATGTAAAAAAAATAATTTTAAAATTGATTACAAGCCGCTTGGTGGCACGATTTTGGTAGCAAAGTATACTGTGTGTCCAGAATAAGATGATGTACATGGGGATATTGGAAACCGTTAGAGATACAAGGTCGGTTAAATGGAAGAATAGTTGGGTTATTGTATGCCTAATAATAATCCGGGGTTAAATTTTTTTTAATCGATACTGTTAACTAGATACAGGGTAAGATACAAAAATGTGCATTTTTAAAAAACCCCCATATTGTATTTATAATAAAAGCTAGAATCATAAATTTTTTAAAATTTGGTTAAGAGAATACGGTGTTTTCGAAAATGGTGTCAAAAAACTTCTACCCATTCAAAATGCTTTTAAAACATGTATTATACATTTATGATCGGCGAGAAATAATCAAAAATAACAAAATTAAGATTTTATCGCAGTGGGGAATTGATATTTACATTTAATATTAACTTAGATTAAAATAAAAAACATTTCGAAAACAAGAACATTATTAAAATGAACAAATTCATCAACACTTTTAAACAACAAACGCTATAAACTAAAAAGGAAAGCTAAAAAAAACTTAACACCAAAGTAAAAATTCTAATATGCCACCGTTTTCCCGAACGCATAACTCGCATCGTCTTAGCACTGCCTCACAAGATCTCCTTATCATTTGCAGAATAAACCTATTAACAGCTTCCATAATAGCAACTCTTATTTGCTCCATGTTTTCATAGGACTTAGAGTAGACTTGATTTTTTAGGTGACCCCATACAAAAAATCAAAGGGCGTTAGATCAGGAGATCTCGCAGGCCATCTTATTGGTCCCTGGTTACCTATCTACTAGTTAGGAAATTAATTATTTAAAGAGTTTGTTATGATTTGTCCATTATATGGTGGTGCGCCGTCTTGCTGGAAAAACATGTTTTGTATGTTGGCTAGTGGAAGTTCCATTATTTGTTCTACAACATTAGTTTGTAGAAGGTTCAAATATCTCTCCGAATTGAGATTTTTATTTTAAAAAACGGATCAATTACCTTGGTGCCAAAAACACCTAGCCAGACGTTAAATCCCCACCTAACTTGGTGCCTAACATCTCGAACTAGGTGTGTATTTACATCTGACCAAAAAATCGTAATTTTTCGATTAAAAAGTCTACAGTTAGTAAATCGTCTCTCATCAGACCAGAGGACTTTCATATAAAAATTTGATATCTCAGTTTTTTTTTTAACCACTGACAAATCTCCATTTTTGTAATTTGATCCCCTTCCTGAAGTCCCTGGCAGGGTCGTTCACGATACGGGTGATATTGTGGCGCTGTAAAATACTGTCCGCAGTTGACCGAGCGACGCCTGTTGTCTTTTCTATTTGAAGCAAAGACGTAGGAGGTGTCTCAACCACGCTTTGCCACACCATCATTATTTTCGTTTGGAAATTTCGTTCTTTTTACTTTAGCAAAACTTCCATAAGCTACAAGGTTTTTCTTTAAACGCATAAAAATAGTTATACCAGGTTGTCGACTTTCTGGATATCAATTAAATTCATTTTCTTAGCTTGTGCGTCATTTCTGCGACAGAAAATACAACACTTCAACATATCGTACTTATGATTATTTAAGTAATTCATCTTACAATTTATTAACTAAACTCACTTATTACTGATAGTAAATCTTTTCTGACAGAAACATACTTCAAAAAAATATCCAAACCTACTTTGACAAAATTAAATAGAAATATCACAGCCTACTACTGATTAATTCTCTTCGCCGATCATAAGTGTATTATACATGGTTGAAAAGCATTTTTAATGGGTATTTTAAAAATGTAAAAATTCAATATGGCGTCCATAAGAAAAACGAAATTTGACTCCGGCCAGGCACAACTAACTACAACATAGTACTCCTAGAAGTTTTTTGACACCATTTTCGAAAACACCGTATCCTTTTACCCAAATTGTAAAAATTTGATGATTCTAGCTTTTATAATAAGTACAATATGGGGGTTTTTCAAAAATGCACATTTTGTATTTCACCCTGTATCTAGTTAATGGTATCGATTTAAAATATTACAACCCTGTATTATTATTAGACATACAATACCGCAATTTTTCTTCCATTTAACCGACCTTGTATCTTTAACGGTTTACAATATCCCCATGTACATTATCTTATTCGGGACCCCATAGAATAATCTTTTAAAATCATTTGGTCCAACGCGGGAATTTTCAGAGTTGGAAGGCGTCTGATTTAAATTTTATACTTTTAATTATATTATATGAGATATTTCAAAAAAAGGTTGATGTAAACAATTTTATAGCTTAGGGCAAGTATTTGAACCGAAATAAGCAAATTAGTGCCAGATATGATAACTGTCAAACAACATGATTGATTGATTGATGTTTTGCCATCGATGGTCGGGTATCGAAAACATCGATAACAAACGATGTTGCCTTCTAACATCGATATTTTTTGCAATGGTAAAAAAAGTAACAATTTTTTAAAAACAAATAATCTTAAGGAGTACTAAAATTTTTATGATGTGTCTTCTTGTTATGAAGATGGAAGAATAACGTTGCCATTTATTTATAGATAAATAATAATTAAATGTTAAAAAGATTTAAGAAGCCTTTTAAAAAGTCAAAAATTTTTAAACATGTTTGAAACTGCTTTAAGCGAACGAACCTGAATTTATTATACATATTACCGCATTTTTGTGAAAAAACCCAAGACCTACTTTTTGTAATTAATATTATTAGAAAAAATTTAATATAATTAATATGAATTATATTGTGTAATAATTTATATATTTTATTATTATTTATTAGCATGGTACCCACCCTGAAATGAACCCCTTTCTTAATTTGATTTTGAGCCGCACCCGCTAAAAAACGGGTATCGGGGCCTTTTTGGCGGCGCTTTAGTTGGCGGAAAGCTATGGATGCTAATAATGCTAATAGACCAGAACGAACCATCGCAACGTACCATCGATGAGAAAAACATCGATGTTGTATGTTCGATATATCGTTACCATCGATGGTCAGGTTTCGAAGTTGCCATCGATGTTTTGCTTCGATGTCGCATCCCTAGCGAAGTAGCAGTAATTTATCTGATATCCTCACATTTGCTAACAAAATCCTCAGTAATCTATATTTTGCTATTTAGAAAAAAATTATTTAAGGTAATAGTACGTTAATTTATATATGAAATTATTAACATACATATTTATAAAAAAATGTATGATATAATATAATTGGGTTTTACTTTGTAAAAAGAAATAATAGAACATACTCTATATCTGTACTGTTTTTATCATAACATTTTAAAAAATTTTTTACCTTAGGTCCTTTCCCATTAGGGGTTTTAATAATTTAAATAAAATCAAAACTGGTAACCATACTGTCATCCGGAGGTTGATTAAAAAAAATTTAAAGGCCCCCTTTTTTTATTGCCCCATTATTGTTTCAAAAACCTTTCCCGCGTTTAAAAAATTTTTTGTTATTTTATTAATTTTCTCTTTTGTATTTAAAATTTGCCATATATATATATATATATATATATATATATATATATATATATATATATATATATTTTATATAATATATATATATATATATATATATATATATATATATATATTATATATATATATATATATATATTATATATATATAAATATATATATATAATATATATATATATATATATATATAAAATATAAAATATATAAAATAAAATTTTTATTATATATATATATATATATATATATATATATATTATATATATATATATATATATATATATATATATATATATATATATATAATATATATATATATATATATATATATATATATATATATATATATATATATATATATATATATATATATATATATATGATTTAATTTCATAAGGCTAAAATATATTTGACATACGATATGAGGCCTTATGGGGGGTTTCTGGTTTAGAAGAAAACTCGATTTTTTTTATTGCTCTTTTCAATACCTTATATTTAGTCATCCAAACACTGGACCAAGTTCAGACAATGGCTGGTCTCAACACCACTGAAGCCATGAGAACAACACTAACTAAGGCCATGAAGGTAATCCTAAACCTCACACCCCTTGACATATTCGTCAAGGACGAAGTGACGGTTATATTGCGCCTCCGCACTGTTAGTATAATGCCCGATGTGGGAGTTGGCGCACAGAGACGTCGCTTGTGGATGGATAGGTTCGATTCCACTACTGCAGGCAAAAGTCGACTCTATTGCGCCATGTTTTGTTTTTAACAAACTCTACAAAATTGACATCAAGAGAGAATCGAACACAACCGTGGCAGGAGTAATCAACATCTACACAGACGGTTCGAAAACAAAAGAAGGTACAGGATGTGGAATCTATTTTAGATCTCTAAACTTAAACATCAAATGGACTATGGTTAAGTTGCCAAGCGTGCTTTAAACTGAGCTCACAGCTCATAGCTGCAAAAGAAATAACAGTAGGAACATCACTGATAAGGTCGAGCTTATCCATACCGATTGCAGACAGACACTACTAGCCCTAAGGAAGCCAAGCTACACCCCGAGTCTGGTACTAGAATGTCACCGTGCCCTTGCGGATGCTTCTAGCAGGAATGTGGTCACCCTCTGCTGGACCAAAGGCACTCCAAAGACAACCGCATTGCTGACTAGTTGGCCAGGAAGGCTGCCGGGACCAAACCTTTTGGACCCGAGCCTTTTGTAGGTCTGACAGGGTTTGCAATGAAGGAACCAATTAAAAGAGACTATCATCAGCTGTTTACAGACAAGAAGTTTACAGTTATAAGATGAAACAGTAAATTGTACTATTCCAGGTAGTTACTGATCTATCCTGACATAGATACAGCTAAACATTAATTGGCAATGCCTAGGGCGAACCTTCGCTTAATCACGGGCGTTCTTACTGGACTTACTGACTGTCAATTACGAAAGCACCCCTTTAGAATTGGTATAAATGACACACCTTTGTAAAGAGATTGTAAACAGGAAGACGAGACGGTGAAGCACATCCTTTGTGAATGCCCTGCACTCTGGTCCAAGAGAAGATCCACGCTGGGCGAGTATTGGCTTTCCTTGGCCGACATTAAGGAGATTCCCCTCGGCGACGTTGTCACCTACTTTAAATCGGTAGGATAGGCGGCGTACTGAGTAAGGAGTCCCCTTTAGGAGGAAGCACAACGGGCCTACTGAGGCCTAGGTGCCTTGATATCTATCACCATCCTCATTTTTAGATTCAGACCTCATATTATGAGGAATATATGGGCGAACTCGTTTTGCCCGGAAATCTTTTCTTATAGTCGAAATACACAATTTTCGGGCCGGTCGTCCCGTATAATCAAGCGCATTTCCAAAACTTTAAACGCGATTTCTCAAAACAGACATTTTTTTTGCTGGGCGCATGGATTGCTAAAAAACTACTGAACCGATTTTGATGCCGCTTTGCTATTTTGTACTGACTATGGTTGCAACCTCGAAAGTTAAAATTGCTTTAAAATTTTGGATTTTACGTACATTTAAATACAAAAAGTCTATTTTTTTAACTTTTTTTTTTCAAATTGCCGCCACTTTGTGAAAAATTGACGATTTTACTTTTCCGAGGTTCCGACCATAGCTACACTCATAAATTTTAATATTTTGGTCTCGTCTTCTTCAGACCTCACAGTTACCTGAATCAGGTGCGCCCGCCTACCGGAGTACGGCGAGCATGACCTTCTTTGGCGCCATTTTATTTAACGACCGTTCAACATTTTCGGGCAATGTTTTGTTTAATGTAGCTTTTAGATAAAAGAATAAAAAATATAAGCATTGTTCCACTTATTATTTGATTTCGTATTTAAAAAAAAATAAAATTGAGGTAAAAATCGGAGCTTCAAACCAGAAAACTTCCATAAAGAACTGACTTGAAGGTAGGCACTACATAAAATTTAGTAGATATATACAAAGTTATACGCTACGGGATCTTAATTTTGGCTTTACTAACGTACTCCTATGTGTTCAATTTATTAAAGGTTTACATATGTTAAGTATAAAAACCACTCAACCTGTTTAAACATGATTTTATATTTGTTATAATTTATTTGTACGTGAATACCCTGATGTTGTGTCTAAATCTAAATCAATATATTTTATTTAAATTATATTTAAAACCTAAATTTGCTTTCTAATATTTATTAGATTTTTTTTTTAAATCTGGGATAAAATTATTTATAATAACTTAACAAATATAAAACAATATATTACTTCTCATAGAATACAAAGATGCAATAAAAAATGTGTCCTAATAAAACTGATTAAGTTAAATGGTTAGCTCGGCCTAATAACTTAAACGGCCATAACTTATTAAAATTAAACAATGCTGGGCACGGTCAGTAACTAGATGGTTGACCACCACCACAACGTAGGCTGTGTTTTGGATTCTACGTTAGACTGTAGGTCCCGTCTAGATGACATTACCCAGACGTTAATAGGGTAGTTTATTTTTATTTATTTATTGATTTAATTCCCAACCAACTATACAGTTTATTACAGAATATAACATAAAAAATATAACAATATATTAACTTTAACAAGAACTCATTAATAAAACAGTCAAATTAATTTTAAATATTTTATATGTATTTTAAACAGTGATAATTTTTTAATTTTTTAATTTTATTGTAGATTATTGTAATTTTTATTCCGTTATGGAGTATTGATCTCATTCAAAATTATTTTTTATTTGAATAGTTTCTAATAAATCTGTTTGTCTAGTATTATGCCCATGCATGTTACTAATATTTTTAATATGATATTTGAATTGTTTTCTTTTAATTTCAGGAATGAATGAATATACATTTTTTTTTAATTTTATATATGATTTATATCAAAATAATTATTTGGTTTGTAAAAATTAATTGTTGGTTCAAGATATGGAAATTTATGAATACATTTAATAATTTTATTTTGAAGTCTTTTAAAAGGTGTTAATATTTTGAGTTTCTGAACCCCATACAAATTAAATATTGTAATTTTGAGTGTACCAAACTATAATAAATATTTTTAAGAAATTTTTAAAGGGTATATAATTCATCTTAAACAAAATTCCTTTTAAAAGGTGATAGATAATTTCGAAGATAGTCTATATGTTTTCTGTAACTTAAATTTTCATCAATATATAATCCCAAAAATTTTATACTCGTAAATAATTTATTTTTTTTTTAAATGATATATAAGGAATTTTATCTTTTCTTTGTTGTTTGCTGATAATTATATAGGAGGATTTATTTAAATTTAAATAAGTTTATAAATTGTAACCAATTAAAGACAATATTTAAATCATATTTAATATTGTCTTGAATTTCACTGTTACTGTCAAAGTAAAATATAGGATGGTTGTATCAGGCAAACAATTTTATAGTACCCTTTAATTTTAATAAAGGCATAGAATTTATATAAATTAAAAATAGATTGGCCAAATAGATCCTTGTGGTATTCCACAAGAAATTATTTTTAAGGAACTAATGTTTTTTCAATTTTAACATTTGCTTTCTGTATTTCAAATAACTTGCAAACCAACAATGAATTTTTCCTCGTATTCCCATATTAAATAATTTTTTTAAGTAATATATCATGGTTTACAGTATCCAAAAGCTTTGCATAAATCTAAGAAAAACAGACACATTTCTTATTCTGATCTAATTTAATTGAATATCTGTTGTAAGATCTATTCGCTGCTTCTGATCACTAAATTAGAAAAGCGTATTGGTTTGAAAAAAAGTTTTTTAGTTTCTAAAAAATTGATAATTTTCTATTCATGATTTTTTCTAAAATTTTTGAAAATACTGATAAAACGGAAATGGGTCTATAATTATTTGGATTACTAGATTCACCCCCTTTTTTAAAAATAGGTGATACTTTTTCAATTTCATTTTTCGAAAACAGTGTTTTAAAAGATAATTCTACCAATGTGTTAGAATTGGCAATAATTCATTTTTGACTGTTTTAATAACTTTTACAGTAATATCATAAATCCGCATGCTTTCAGGATCTAAATTTCAATAATTTCTTTAATTTCCTCTTCACTGGTAATTTCATTTTCTTTTAAAAACATAGACTTCATAGACTTTAAATTTGGTTTTTCTTCTGGTATCGTCACTAATGGAATTTGTTTTTATAACTTTGGAAATATTTATAAAATGATTATTCATTTCTTTTACTTATCATTTGTTTATTTTCAATTTTGGTATTATTTATTAATAAATAGTCAATATTAGATTTGTTACTTTTTAGATTTTTCTTTTTAAAAGTAAATTTATATTTTCCCAAATTTTTTTTCTGATTACCACTATCAAATTGTTCTTTGTAGAATTTTTTTTTTCACTGATTTAATTTGTTTTTGACTAGATTATTATAGTAATTATATAGATTTACAATTTCCATATTTTCTTGATTTTTTCTTTTTGTGATAATATTGTCTCTAGTCTTAATTTAAAGGGTTTGCTAATTCCTATTAAACCATGGCTTAGAATTTCTTTTTTATTTAATCAAAACTTTTTATATGAGCATTTTTAAATATATCAATAATTTTGTCATAATATTTATTTTATCATGAAATTCATATTTTCTGTCGTTTAAGAGATTAAGTTGTTTTCTTAAATTATCTATATTAAATTTATTAATAGGGATATATTCAAATCTTGAAGTTTCTATCTTTGATTTTATGGAAATGTCTAAAACTTGAATTTTATGATCACTTAACGGGCTATCAAAAATTTAATTTTTACTTCTTTCAATCAATTTGTTATTATATGGTCTATAAGAGTCCTACTGTTTTTTGTTTCACTGTGGAATATTTTTATTACATAATTTAAAATTATTATTGATAAATATCTATAAGATTTTTTAAATCCTTAATGTTTTCTAAAATATTAATATTTACACGCCGATTAAAAAACAGTTCTAAATGAATACTAATATAAATTTTCAAGTTTTTTACTAGAAAATTTATGAAGTCTGTATTTTTATTGTTTGAGCTTATATATTGCACATAGGAGTAAATCATATTCTTTGATTTTAATGGCAATATATGATAATTCATTTTCAATTTTTCTATTATTTTAACAATAATATTGTTTTTCAAAAATACTAATCCACCACCAGTTTTTCTCTTGTTGCAAAATTTGATGTAAAGTCTTTAAAATTAAAATATTTTTGTTCTTCTTTCTTCACCCATGTTTGGTAAGGGTTTTTTTGTAAAATGTCCTTGCTGGGATTACTGGGATTAAGTCAAAAAAGTGTCGTAAAATGTAATATCTGCATGTTTCAATACTTGGACTATGTTGACGAAACTAGGGAAAAAATGGGTTAAACATGAAAAACCCATCACCCACAATACCTAGTATTTAAAAAGCGGGGAAGAAAAAGAAATTAAAAAAAAGGGCTGAACAAAGAAAAAGTTATAACGTAAAATTATAACGTATATACAGTGACATCTCCAAAAATTCTAATTTAAAATCCGATCATAAAATTAAGAACTATTTCAAATATAGGATCATTTTTGCTAAGGTTTATGTTCTATAATCTCTTTTAAAAAACGTTTAAAATGTAAAAATTATCATTTTAAGGTGTTTAAAATAAATATATAAAATTAGTTTGAGATCCTGATTTTAGGCATGCAGTCGAGGGGGAAACCACCTTCCCGATTTTCAAAAAATAATGTCCCTTGGGGAAGTATACTGCCCGATAATTCTCTCAAAGTTTAAATGATTTCCCGTTCTTCCGAATATTTTCTCGTACTGCCTAATAATTCCCCGTACTTTTCAATACTTTCCCATAATTTCCAATACTTGCCCATAATTAGCCATAATAATTTTCTATGAAATAATTAAAATTAGCCTTTTTTACAGACCAAAAAAATTTGTCAGTGAAAATTTTTAAGTTACAATACAGAGAAGGGGACCTAATGTAACAATCTTTACTTGGATGAACAAGGTTTTCATAATTTTTTATCGTTTTTTTAAAAATAAAATAATTAGGAAGAATTTTTAAATTTTATAAGTTTAAAAGCCATGACTTATATAATACCTTTCTAAAAGCTGCCAAATGTTTATAAAACCAGTGTTAAATATATGGTAGTTTTAAAAAAGCAATGACAGTAGATATTTAGTGGGGTAGAAAATTTTACAAATTCATTGCCTTTATAAAAAAACGAAATAATAAAAATACCCGTACCAGTACTCGTACCAATACTTTTGGCAATATTTTAAATAAATTGCTTCCAAGTATTTACACTCGTGAATCTAACCAGTGGTGGGTTACTTTAAACTAAAGAATACTCGTATTATAGGTAAAATATTTGATATAACAAATTAACTAGTGGATTTCTAAAAAAAATAATTTAAAATTAATTTTGGACCATTAAAGTTATTAATTAGAAATTAAATAAAAAAATGCGTGGATTTAAGCAAAACCTAAATATATCAATGTTAAAATATTTGGTTAAATAATCTTAACAAAAATAAATCAGGAAAATTTTGGGTAATTATGTTACATCGAAAGTTAAATGTTAAAGTAAAAATATTTAGTTAAATTTTAAGAAAACAGCTATAGTTTAAAGTATTTTTAAAGAATGTTGAAATTTTGTATTATTTTTTGGCCTGTCACAATCATAGTAGGCCTTTTCTAGAACAGCTTAAATTGGTTTAAAAACAGTTACTCTTAGGGTTTTTCTCAAAAAAATCTACTTTTTATACAAAGAAAATATTGCTGGTCTAAGTATTTTTTATTTAGAAATTCTGAAATACGTTTTTTCCAATATTTTTTAGGCAACTTCATGATTAATTAGCCAATTTATTTTTACCTAATTTCTTGTAGGTATTCTAGTTCTTTTTTGACATCTGAGGTCCCATCTAAGCAATATGTGATTACGCTTCTTTTGCCAACGTTTAAAGAGAAAAAGCAAGGAATAAAGAGACACATATAAAAATGTTCCGAATTATTCGGTTAGTGTTTAAGGAGGATAAGAAAATTGGAGCAAGGACCCTAAGAAGATTGAAACTCAAAATAATTTTATACATTATAAATCAGTTTTACATAAATCATAATACGGCTTCCATGTCACTTAAAACTGGACAATTTTCAATTTATGTACTAGCACTGAAACGAAGTTTGAAGTTTCTAACACGTCTCTCAAAGTAAAAGCACATCTAATATGAATGATTTTCAGTTTTTTATTTTCTTTAACTTTCAATATAATATTTTCTTAAAGTAAATGGTAGTAATTTTAAAATAAAACATATTTTTCAAACTCTACAACGAGTATAGTGTAATGAACCCAAATTTATATGCATTTGAACCTAAAACTTCGCAGATCTTTTACATTTTTTGAAATTGTATTTTAAAAGTATAAAACCAACTTTTTAATGGGACAATTTATTTTTAATTGTACATTTTTGTCACAAAAATTCATTTAAAATTCTAATACCCTTTTATATACCGAAAGCATAAACATTATTAAACGGTTATCGTGAAACAAGGATATACGTACACTATAAAGAATATTTGCATAAAATAATTTAATTTAAAAGATGCTTGAGGTTGTTTCGAGAGTTGTCTTAAGAAACACATAACAAAAAATTTAAAAAATATTGCAATTTTTAAGATCAGACGCGTGTAAGTTGAGGTGTAAACTTTGGGTCCGTTTTTCGGGTCCACCCAGTACAGGTAGGAGAAAATCCAGGTTCTTTCTTATAAACACAGGTAAGACATAACCAAATTAAAAGAAAATTTATCCTAAACCAAGCTAATAAGCCCAACTTCATATTAGGTGTGCCTTTCTTGTTTCTACATAATAATATTTAATATTTATTTATATAATTAATTTAGGACAATTCATAGTTAATTCAAGAGATAGTTTATTATTAACCTTAAGTTCACTGCGTGGTTTTTACTTATGATTTTTATACTTTAACAAATATTAAAATTATTAAAAGTGCAACGTATAATATTTAATAAAACCTTTTGCTTGCCTAAATATTTGTAATATTACCGAAATTGTCAGTCTTATGACAATATTTTACGTAAACAGGGTGTGCTTAGAAATCCTACGATGCAAAATTTTAAACAAATATAATTAACGGTTTTGTTAATTTTAAACGAAACAGCTTATCCTAAAACACACATTATATTCAATATAATTTCTATTTACTAATCAATAATACCCCATAATTCCTCGTAAGGTCCCAATAATTCCTTATACTTTCCGATAATTTCCCATACTTCCCCATAATATCCAATAATTCGCCTTACTTCCCCGTTATTTCCCCATAACTGGTTTTCAGCAAATAATATCCTGGGCGGTTTCACCCCCGCATGCAGTAATAATGCCAGGCAGTAATGTTTAATGTTATAAGCCTTTTAATAAATCTATTGTATCTGTTTCGGGAATTTTATTATCAAAAATCATTAAAAAATTATGTGCATGGTCTTTTCCATTTTATTTATTTGTACTAAAGGTATAAACGTAACCATTAATGAATAGAATTACTTGAATTTGAGGTGGCAAAGACAAAAAAACATTTTTTTTACAAAAATTGTATGAAAAATACACATCAAATTTTAACAGTTTATTTACTGTAATTGTATTTTGTTTATAGTTATGTTAGTATCCATAATGTTTAATTTTTTTTAATTATACATAACCTTGACCAAAATTTTGTAGGAAACTCATTCGCTATACTTTTGTTTACATATTATTATTATATACAATAAAAAATAATTTTTATCCGGTTGACAGATGGGTGAAGATCGTCGCGAATTCGGATTTTAGACTAATTGTGTAGCTGTGACCTTACCGTCATAAGCTCACTTCTTAACATATTGCTAAGTTTCTAAATTAAAAATACTATTTATAATAAATATCTTGTAGGGTAATTCTTTTTATTGTTGCCTTAAATAAAAAAACAATCCAGCAAACTTCTGCATTTCAAAAATAGAACTTTTCCTAACTTCCTTTAAACAATGCAGCAGCATCCTTTAAAACTAAAACAAATAAAACTTTTAATATAAGTTGAAAAAGTTTTATTTAATCAGTGCTTTTACGTTGTAATTAAAAATGAAAACAGTTTTGGCAAATATTTTTTCTTTTGTTTTTAAATACTTTAAAAAACAATATGATGTTTATCTTTTAAATATGTGTTTAGATAGAACATATACAGTAGTCAACTGACAAAGAAGTTGTACAGTATGTATTTTTATTAAAACAGCTTGTAATATATTATGTTGATTTTTAGTATTATTTTTTTAAATTTTATCCTTACAACGGATATAATATGCACTGTTTTATTTGTTTTTCAAATATAGCTAACCGTTAAGTCACATTTTAAAATATGCTGCATGTAATAAAACATAAACCCACCTAATTTTCTGTCAACAGTGTGTGCATTTTGATATTTTATTTTTTTTTCTTTTAAAGTTTAAAAAGTTTCTTGTGCAAATTTAGTAAAAAAATTCATTAAATTGTTAATAGATTTTACAAAAGTATATATATATATATATATATATATATATATATATATATATATATATATATATATATATATATATATATATATATATATAGAAAGAATATATATATATATATATATATATATATATATATATATATATATATATATATATATATATATATATATATATATATATATATATATATATATATATATATATATATATATATATATATATATATTTTACGGACTTAAGTGTTTAGTTAGTATAAATGTAAAAGGTCAGAATTATTTTATTTGGGGTTTAAAATTTTTTCAAAATGGGGTTTCCCCCTTTTTCCCCTTTTTTGACGGCCATTACGAATTAACTTTAGGGCGCTGGAGACATCCATTTTTCACTATTCTTATATCTTGTAGTAAAAGAATTCTTTCAGCTAATTCTAGACTTTTCCGAACTTTTCCATTTTTTTTTACTTTACTATAAAAGCGCGAAGGAAGTCCGCACGGGCCAGTTTTTTTTTGTTTTTTTGAAGAGATAAGAAGGACAGACAGTTAAAGGTTAAAATTTGTCATAATTTTTACGTTGAAGTGTTACCAAAGAAACGTTTGTAAACCTGATATGTAAAAAGGTATAAAAAACCCCCATTCGTGTTTTTTAAAGGGGGGGCCCAAAAAAAAAAAAAAAAAATATAAATATATATATATATATATATATATATATATATATATATATATATATATATATATATATATATATATATATATATATATATATATATATATATATATATATATATATATATATATATATATATATATATTTTAATTTTTTTTTTAGGTTTTTTCTTGGCTTTGGGCTTTTTTTTAAACAAAAACACTATTTGTGTTTAATTTTTTTACTTTATATATGAGTTTCGGCCATTTTTTTTTGGGCCTTTTTTTAAATTCTAAAATATAAAAGAGATGCTTTTCGTACAAATCGTTAACATAGTAAAAACTAACTTACCCTAGAAATAGATAACAAAGTAAATAAAATTTTAAACAAATATACACTTTACATTTTCACAACAGACATTTAATTTACTGTGCGTTTTACAGCAACGGGTGTATACTTTTTCAAGGTTACTAACATCTTTTTTGTCGTTGATGGCATTCTTGTTTTTTTTTATCTCTATCATTTCAAGGAATTTTTTTTGTATTTTTTTTGGTTGATAGGATTTTTTTTGCATTATAATTAAATTTATGTTTTTTAGTATTTTCATGATTGGTCAAAGGTTACGTTTTTTTTTTTTCATATTTGTGACTTTTAGCCTATTCTTAGGTATTGGCTTGTTTGACC
>JAHBCN010018982.1:0-16415 GCA_019359885.1 Listronotus oregonensis
AAATATTTTTTTGGGCAAATAAAGAATTTAAAGAAATATGTCGAAAAAGAAATTAATTATTATTATTTTGAAATACTATAAGGGGGGGCCCAAAAAAAAACAGCTTCTAATTCATGTTTAACAATCGGAAAGTAGAGAGTGTGCAAAAAATAGCAAAAAATTCGCTTTTCCAGTATCCAAATAATTAAATATTTTTATTTATTTTTTAAAACTCTGAATACCGTACGCAAAAAAACTTTTGTTAAAGTTGAAATATCTCTCAGCTTTAAAGTGGTTAGTTCTGGAATTTTTTCCCCGAATCCCATGGTAAACATTTTTAACCTTTATTCCTTCTTTTAACGTTAACTGAGTTTTTGTAGGCGGATAAATAGTTAAAGGTTGGTTAATTTTTTTTAAAAATGGGGTTTAAAAAACCCTTTGAATTTAAAAGGGGGCACCTTAACAAAACCCTAAATCTTTTTTTAAAAACCAAATTAAAAAAAAAATATACATTTTAAAAATTTTAAGAAAAAAAAAAACCCCTTTATTAAAAATAAAATTTTTTTTGGGGAAAAAAAAACAAAAACAAAATTTTTTCTTATATACAAAAAAAACTTTTAAAAAACCCAAAAAAAAAAGAAATTTATAATATTTAAGAAAATATAGCAATTAAAATTTAAACTTACAAAATCTTCCAAAATCAATAAAAAAAAAAAATAAAATCATCGAACAGCCCGAAAACCCTGTGATACGCTTATTTTCAATCTCTTTAAGTTGTAAAGTAAGGAATGTGTGTTGCCACTTTTATTGTCTTTTTGATAACAATGTTTAAAAATTTTCTATTGGCGTGTTTTTTTAAAAGTAAAAACGCGGGGGGGGTTAATTTATTTTGCGAATTAGACAACGTGGCGAAAAACCCCGGCCGGTTCACTGTTATTTGAGCGGAAAAGTATTTTATAGGCTTAAAAACATTTACAAATGTTAGATTTTTATTCGGTTGGGTTTTTAAAAAGGGGTTTTTGGTTTATAAACTGTCCCAAGATAAAAAAAAAACCCCCGTTGACTACCACTTTAAAAAGATGCTGCATTTGCAGAAAAAAAAACCTTTCAAAATTTTTTCGAAATTTTCCCCTGCCTCTCCCCCCCTATTAAAGTACTGAAATAAAAAATTGACGAAGGTTTGTTCAAAATTTTTGTTCGCCATTTATAAGCTTAAAATTTTTTTTCCCCCTTTAAAACGTTTAAAATGACAAAATTATTTTGGGAAAAAGGATTTCAGTGTTCTTTAAAAAAAGCTTTTTAAAGAACCTGAGCTAGAAATTGTTCTGGTTAGTCCCATTACTTTCACTGATGATTTTTATAAGTGGGGAGACCGGGGACAGTTGTAACATGGTACAATTGTAACATTAGCCATATCTATTGTTGGGATGGTTCAAATTTGGCGCCGGTTTGAGGTTTCCTGAGTCGACACAAGAGGCGTGTGATTCTGTAAATTCGGCCCGCTAAATTTTATTTAATCCCAAATTGTCTCCACGTGAACTTGTGCAAAATTTAGACCGGTATGTAATATCTGATTATCATAATTATTTTGTGAAAAAGGGAAGCAAATATGCTGCAATTGCTTTGAAAATATCACTGTATATGTTGTGAGTGTTCTATTTTCCAATGCCAAAGTTATAAAGGGCAAAATTAAATACTCACTTGTAGAATTATTTTTTTCGGACAAAAATGATGTCGGGGACATTTGTAACAATCTAATGGGAGACGATTGTAACATGTTACAATTGTTCCCCATCGAAAAATGATACACACATTAAATTTGTTCAACTTTATATTTTGGTTTGCAGAAATATGCCACGTTCCAGAGTAAGAAAAACGGAGAGAGGTCCTTCGAGAGCACTATTAGAACAGGCAACTAAACTGGTTCTGGACCAAAATATTTCTGAAGAGAAGCGGCACAGCAATTTAAAATTTGTCATGTAACATTGAACAGATACATAAAAAAATTAAAAGTGGCATTAAGAATCCTAACATTGGTTACAATTCGCATAACAAAGTATTACCAGCGGAAGATTAATTTTGTGCGAATATATACGAAATTCGGCGGATCTTTATTATGGGCTTTAACTAATGGTTCTGTTCTTTGTCCTATGAATTTTGCGTGAAGAAAAAGATAAAAATTCCTGAACTAATTTTATGAAGAGGAACTCCACGTTATCAATAAGAGTACCAGAAGCGATAAGTCACGCAAGGGCTGTAAATTTTAACAGGGTAAATGTTAGTAATTTTTTTGATAATTTGGCCAGAGCGATGGAGGGACAGATTTGAACCTGCGAACATATACAATCTAGATGAGACAGGGGTTACAACTGTGCAAAAGCCGAGCAAAATTGTGTCTACGAGGGGACAAAACAAGTAGGAGCCGTTACCTCTGCGGAAAGAAGAACTGATTAGTAACCCTTTGCCTAGCTCTAAACGCAATAGGAAATACAGTTCCACCTATGTTTCTGTTCCCAAGGAAGCGGTTCAAACCACACTTCATGACTAAGGCTCCAGTTGGCTCAATCGGAGAAGCTAATGGTTCCGGTTGGATGGACACTGATTCCTTTTTCACCTTCATTAAACATTTTGCAAAGCATACTAAGCCATCCCCTGAAAACAAGATACTTCTTGTACTGGACAATATAGATGGGCCTTCAAACAATTGATTTCTGTCGACAAACTGGCATTGTTCTTCTGTCTTTCCCTCCCCACACATCCCACAAGTTACAGCCCTTAGACCGCAGTGTCTTCGGACCACTAAATCTTATCTGAATAACTGTATGGATGCTTGGATGAAAACTTAATCCCGGTCAAACTATGGTCATTTATGACTTACCTGGACTTGTTGCTGAAGCACTACCCAAAGCTACGTCTCCAGCCAATATACTAAGTGGTTTTAAAGTGACTGGGATATTTCGTTTTAATAGGGATATTTTGAAGAGCACGAGTTTGCACACCGTCTTTACCCACTGACAAGCCATATGATCCTACGCTTATTGAATCTTACCTCAGAGAATCTGTCCCATCACACTGCCATCTACCTCCAAGAACCACTTCAACCTATAATCGAAGAAGCTGGCGAGAACGAAACAGCTTCCGAGATGGTTTGCAACAACATCAGGAGAAGCGGACAAGTTAAATACATCTAAGGAGCTATTGGAAAATATTCGTCCCTATCCAAAAGCGCCTACGATTAGTAAGAATACGACGAATAGAAGAAAGAGAAAAACAGCTATATTAACAGAAACGCCAGAGAAGATCATACTTGAAGAAGAGGCAACTAAAATTGAGGAAAAAGAATGCGATTAGGTGAAAAAAACGATTTCGAAGAAAAAAAAAGGACATTGAGTTACGCTCGTCGGATGATGATATTGATGATGATGCTCTGTGCCTATATTGCCTCCGGCCATACTCCAGTGACAAGCATGGTGAGGAATGGGTGAAATGCCAACTCTGTAATGGTTGGGCTCATTCTCATTGCAGGGATGATGAAGATTTATTTTTTTACTGCATTAATTGCAGAGAAGATTAACTATTTGTGTTTCATATTTTTAAAAATTATAGTTTTTATTTAATATCATGTTCTTAGTTGTTTCAAAGAAATAAATATTATTTTGTATTAACTTTTTTTAGTTTTTGTGATATATATATATCAAGTTGTTACAATTGTCCCAAAGTGTGTTACAATTGTCTCCAGTGAGGGTACAATTGTAACAATTGACATCACTATATAAATGACGTTTTATTTGGTATATTGATTAGCCATATTATGCTTCTATCGCCCCTAAAATACAGCGAAAACTAAAATTTGTAACAGTTATTCAAAATTGCATAATATTGTGGTTACAAAGTACGATGAAATATGCGATAATATAAAAATTATTCACAATTGTCCCCGGTCTCCCCTAGGTATTGTTTGTTTCTTTAATTTTTTTTACCTCCCCAAATAGAAAACCAAACTTTAGCGGCTAGCAATATATCCCCCAATTTATTAAGTTGACGTTTCGTTGTCGTTGTCGTTTCGCTGCCGCGTCGAACGATTTATGTTTATAAATAATGGTATTAAACGCCATATTTCTAACTTGCGAATGGGAACTGCAACAGCAGTGCGAACAAAACGCCTAATTTGACCTTAAATATCTATTATAAAATAAAATCTATCCAAACATAAAAACTCTATGGCAATACTACACGCCTAAAACTTTTCTTTCTTATTAACCACCAGCTTAATGATAATTCAATAATGATACCTTTCTTTGTTATTCAAAGCTCAGTTATGTCTTATCGTAACCGAGGAATCAGCAAATGCAACACCGATAATTGCCTTATTTTTAACTTTTCCTTTGTTAGACGTTAAAAAACTCTAAGGTCGCGTTTAGGTGTTACATTTTAATTGTGGGTTATTATTTTAGGTAGGTAAATTCTTGGGAGATAAGTCAGATTCAATTTTGTTCTCACGCTACTTATTTCGTTATTCATCGCGGATATCATCATCGATAAATTCTCAAAATCCGTATTTATCATAAAGTTATATAGAACTACTTTTTTATTCGACTGCGAATTTTTTTAAACTTAGTCTTGGCAAGAAATCTCTCTCTGTCTCTCGCCTCGTTTTGTTTTTTCCGTAAAAAATAGAATTTATGTAAATACATACACCTAACGAGTTTCCTTGTTAAAATTTAATTACTTTATCATACAGTGTGAGCCCAAAATCTGGACTACCTATTAAAATCTGTAACTTTTGAAAAATGCAAAATTTATAGCTTATATATATATATATATATATATATATATATATATATATATATATATATATATATATATATATATATATATATATATATATATATATATATATATATATATATATATATATATATATATATATATATATATATATATACAGTATGTCCGCGGATACATTAACAAAGAGGACAAAGGGATCAAAAATTGAAAGATACGAAAAAAAGCCATTCATAATAAAAACTTCTGCTTGTCAAAAAAATATGAACTACAATGCGAAAATGGGTGTTATTATACAGGGTGTCTCAAAAATGCAAAAACATAAATTCGAACAAGAGTGAACAGTTAATTTTTGGCCTTTTAACGTAAAATGATAAATAAAAAAACTTGCTTCAAATTTATTTCTAATCTTGATTCGGAACTTACCAAAGAAAATTTGAATTTACGAAAAATAAAAAAATCTACATTTTTTTTACATTTTACATTTTTTCCATTGTATATTTATTATTATTAATGTATAGTAATGTAAAGGTATTATTTAGTAAAAGTAGTAAAATGCGTACAAAAATGTTGATTTTTTAAATTTTTCCTAAATTCAAATTTTCTTCAGTTAGTTCGGAATCAGGTTAGGAAGTAAATTTGGAGCAAGTTTTTTATTTATTATTTTACGTTAAAAGGCTAACTTGTTCTATTTTTTGTTTTTGCATTTTTGAGACGCCCTGTATTATAAAAATCTATTTTATCTTTGTGGTTCACTTTTTTTAGACAAGCTGAATTTTTATTTAGAATTACTTTTTTTTATCTTTTAATTTTTGGTTCATTTGTCCTCTTTTTAAGCGCATCCGCGCACATAATGTAATATATATATGCAGCTTGAAGACATTTGGCACAGAGATACAAGAGTATAAGATATCGGCTATGAAAGGGTTTTAGGAAAATCCCTTCCAAAGGGGTAGGCTGGGTTCGTTTCAAATCGAATTATTTTTTAAGTTTTCTTCAGGGTTCTATGAGAAAAATTCTAAAAATTGATATTTCGCATTATTTGAGTACGAGATATCTTTTCCAGCTAAGCATATACTTTTCACCTCAATAAAAGATGGGAATTAGAATAAGAAGAACTTAACCCGCAATTGACAGGTACTTTCTTTTTATTCACACTCCAATTGTAAGAACTCAGTAATTAACTATCAATTACAAATTAAAGATAACCATCAGGAAAAGTTAAGTAACTAATTCTGACACAAGACAATTGAAGCTGAAGAGAGAGAATGACGATGAGATTCTGCAAATAAAAGAGCGGAATCAAAAGAGATAAGTATCTCGAATTTGGTGGAATGTCAGTAACAATAGATTTGAAAGGAAGTGTTTATTTTAAGGGAAAATTTCCCACGACTTATGAGCTAATTGATTGATAAAATGCTGTATCTCATTGTTAGTTTTTACATTTAAAACGGTATTTACAATCTAAATTTTAACTAGATTAAGTTGAGAGTTAGGATGTTTAATTGAAAAGTGGCGCTAATAATGTGAAACTAAGAAGTATAAGGTTCCTTCCCTTAAGGATTAATATATGTTTCTTAGGTATTTTGGTATCAAAATGATTTCTATGATCTTTTGCGTGCCCTCAACAATAAATATTTTTTGTTCGGTGAATGCGCCCACCAGAGCTAAATAGAAATTGAATCCTTGTGGAATTAAATCCAAGGATGGATTCCTTTTTAAGGATTCGAAAGCTGGAATTGATTATTTTTTAAAAATAGGATTCGTGATCCAGATTCGTTATTTAATTTTTAAATGATCCGAAATCGACACCTTTTAGATCATACATTAGATTATATTAGATTATTTGAGCGGAGATGGCGAAAAATGACCTCCACCACTGCAACCTTACCAGATTTATTGTGGTTTCTCCTATCGTTCTTTAGAGTACCTTGTCCAAGCCGTCTTCTTAACTAGACCCCAGAGTCTCGACACTGGCACTCCATATAACTTGCCGGTTTGGCTTCTCCTCCCCAAGCCTAGTAAACCTAACCCTGCATAGTGCTTCGCAATGGCACCACACATGTAAGGCTGTTTCTTCAGCCTCTGGCAGAACCTACAAGGCTATCCTCCACCAGGTTTATTCTTTCCAGGTGCTTGTTGAGTTACAATTCCGGGTAGTTGACCTACCGTTATCCTTACGACCGGCTGTGTGGGTCCGATTAAACTTGGCCGAGCGGGTCTTAATCCCCCTCCCTTGCCTGTCGTTGTCCCGGTGTTTGTACCCACCAGCTTTGAAACTGTCTGTCTACCCAACTCTTAATAGATGCTTTGAAGAGACCTGCCGAGATACCGCAGAATGGCCCCGGGGCCTATCTTTTCCCGCGGCTGATCCTCTTTTGGCTAGGTCGTCGGCCTCTTCGTTGCCTGGATGCCCTCGTGGCCGGTCCCAGGCTACCGTGAGTTTGTTTGCCAAGCCGATTTTTTTCCAGGGCCTGTATAGTCCCCGACTAGTTTGGAATTAACTTTTGGGGAACTGATGGCCTTCAAGGCCGCTTGGCTATCTGAGTAAATAACGATATTTTTTCCTTTACTCCTTTTTCTTTAATCCTCACGGCGCAATGCACTATTGCTGCGATTTCGCTTGGAAAACCGTGGCGTGCTGACCGAGACTTAAGTTTAAACCTTTTTCTCTGGGTTATCTCCATGATGCCAGCCCCTACACCCTTGTTGGTCTTGGAGCAATCTGATACCAGATATGATCGGCTTTGATTGGGCTCCCCAGTCCCCCTACTGGTATGACAATACGAAAGTGTCTATTGAAGATGAAACAGGTTATCCTGTCTGAGGGCATCCAAACAATGAGCTGACCTCTTGGTCCTCCTCTATTTCCCATCTTGGAGTCCTTCGGTGTTCTATAATTGGACTTTTTTCTTCTTTGAGCCTATAGAGTACCGCCTTTACTTGCCCTGTATGTAGATGTGTAGTGGCAGGGGTTTTGCAGCACTTCTAGGGCTGCGGTTGGGTTGTTCTCATAGCTCCCGTGAGCATACGCAAGCTAGCCTTTGCACATTTGAAGTTGTCTGATTGTAGGGGTTTGGGGACCTTGCCCCCCCGGCACTGAACCATAGGTTATCATGGGTCTTATTACCATTTTATACAACCACATGTTCATCTTTGGGTTAAGTCCCCAGCTTTTTCCACAAAATCTGCGACATCTCCCGAGGGCAATTTTTGCCTTCTGAACATACCTGTAGATCTATATATACCTCCGCAATAAACCTTCCTTCGATAAAATAACATACAGCAAGTCCTTGTGCACTAACCACTCCGCTACACATTTACCCAAAATCGCCCTCTTCTTCTGTCATTTCGGATATATTTTTCATCAAGTCGTGTTCCTTGAGGCCTGTATACCTTAAGTATCCCATTGTTGCACGACTGAAACACTTTTTCATCGGTGAATTTTATATTTTCCCAAAAAATTGGAGGTTCCAAGTAAAATTGTAGAGCAATTCCAAAGCGTTTTTCCTTATTTGCATTTGTTAAAAACGGTTTTAAGGCCGCCGGCTGCCACCCGGCAGCCTTAAAACCGTTTTTAACATATCGGATATTTGCCTTATTCTTCGCCGTGCCGTTCTAACCGATGCTGGGAAATAGCTGTCCGTTTTTGCTGTAACTACAGAGTTAAATGGTTGGTTTCTCAAAACATTAACTAAATTATTGTCTTGTTCTTGGTTCGATAGTTTGAGGCGACCAATTCCAGCTGTCCTCTCAAAGGAGTGTGTTTTCTGCCATTTTTTTAACAAAATGAATAGTACTCTTTGGGATGTTAAGCTCTTTGGCCACATTCATTTCTAGCCAACCTCTCTGCTCAATATAATGAATAATTAATACTTTTTGATCCAAAGTTAAGTTTGGCATTTTAAAAAATAGTTTTAGACAACGGACACCTGTTTCTTTATTAGGTTTTTCAACGGGTATTTATATTTAGTAGAAGGTGGCATAAGCCTATCTTACGAAAGGGAAAAAGAATTGCCCAAAATTTAATGGCCGTTACTGTACCAGACTTGTCAAGTAAAATTCCACTTTTCTGTACTTGATACGTAATATAGTGTACTATTTTACGATATGCATTACACAATACCCAAGTCTAATATTTATAAATAACCCATTTATTCAAACCTTCCGAAACTGTGACCACCCCAAAGAAAGACAATACCACACCGAAAATTCAATTTCGTCACCTTTCATTTTAAGTTATTCTTACACCTGGGTACCAAAACGAATCGGCCACATCGTAAAAATGCTTCAATGTTTTGTTTAATTTTTATTTATGTATTTCTTCACTTCTTTTTCTTCTCGCTTCTTTGGTGGCTGAAATTTCTGATTGTTTCTCAGAAGAGCAGTTACTTTTAGTTTTTCAAAGTCATTCATCCGATAAAGGTAATTATTAATGAAAGTTCGACAAGCGGGAAATTTTTTGTTTGTAACTCAGAAGAAGGTGTTGAAATAAAAGTATATTTACACCAAATCACACAAAAAAGATTTTTAATATTATTGAAACAATATTTTCTAAAAATATAGTGCCAATAAATTACCATAAACACTTGACAATTAATAATGTTCAGTTCAAACAAAATTGACTTTACCATGTAGTAAAAGTTAAACTCATTTGCTTTAAAATTTAAGGTCTTTGAACCGCGGATGATGCACAATTATTTTGTAAAAATTTTGGCGGGGAATTCATTTTTTTTTAAGCTTAAAAAGTCTATTGACCCACGTTATAAAAAAACATATGTGATGTGTCTTTAGTAGATCTATAAACTTTTTCATTTTTGGATTGTACCGGGTACCGGGTGTTCAAATAAGAAAGAACGCTGGCTGATCCGGGAAATGTTTATCCGTTTGGAAAAAATTTTTTTTAGTAAAAGTGGTCAAGAGAAAAAGCTGTTTCTGAAATGGCCGCTAGGGAGCGTAACTGCAATCTGGAATCTAAAAAAGTGACGTTTCTGTGAATTTTGCTATATAAACCTAATAAAAAATACCTGATTTTTAAAGTCGAGAATAATTTAAACTTTTTTTGTAAAACAATTTTTGCTGTATCTCTAAAAATAAAGTGGTGGGGGGTATTTAAAGGTTTCCGTAAAAAACACTTTGTATGTTCGAAACGGCTAATTATTTGAAGTTTTGTTACTATTACATGTCGCCGCTAGAGGGCTTTTTTAAAAATTCCGACAAAAATGGTTAATTTTCTCAAAAAAATTAAATGCATCGAAATTATTTTTTTTATATAAAAAAGTAGCTAAATGATGCTTAAACAAGCTTGCGAAAACCATATCTCGATATCTTGTTTTTTACCTAAAATTTAGGCCAAATAAACTTTTATACGTCAATATGTCGAAAACTATAAAAGCTACAAAAAAAATTATAAAACATAATTTATGTATTTTTACGAATTGATTGATTGATTGATAAACTAAATACACAAGTTGAGGTTTTGTCCGCCTCGACACTGCAGCCTACAGGGCTTATTGTATCTCTTTGTATTTGTTTCAGTTAAAAAAGGGTTTTACACCTTAGACGGGTGTAGCCCTTTACTGTTCTTTTTGGTCTCCAGCCTCCTGGTGGTTAGTGCCACCATGAGGTTTTTATTTGTTCTCCAGTTGTAAGGCAGGGCACTCAAAATGATGTGAGAGGCTGTCTCTTCCTCTTTTCATAAGTCTGCAAATGGGTTCTTCTCTATAGATGCCCTAGTGTGCATATGTTTTCTTAGGGTGCAGTGTCCGGTTATTAATCCCGTCACTATTCTAATCTGATTCCTATTTAGTTTTGTTTCCTTGTCAATTTTTTTATGGTGAGTCCAACATTGATTTACTGTGATTTTTTCCTTGGAATGTGGTTCCAGTATGACTGATGTTGTGTTTGAATCCACCGAGTCATTAGCCACGAACCGAGGCTTTTGATATTCCAAAACAGGTTCAGGACCCACAAACTTGCTGCGGAGCCTCGCCTGGCCAGGAAGTCTGCATTTTCATTGCCCTGTATTCCCCTGTGTCCTGGCACCCAGGAAAGTGTAACTTTGTTGTGGTTAGCCAGGTTTAGGAGGTTTTTTCCCGACAGTTCCAAACCAACCTTGAATTGACTTGTTGAGATGCCAAAGCTTTTATGGCCGCGACTATCAGAGAAGATAGTAATGTCCCCGCCCTTATATCTCCTCTCAGTTCTCTCGCAGACAAAGTTCAATGGCATATATTTCCGCCTGGAAAATAGTGGCATATTTCCCCAGGGAAGCATAAGCATTAAACTTTGGGGTCATACCATGTATTCCTGCGCCGGCTCCATTGTCAGTCTTGGATATTTTTACGAAACCTTTAATTTAAATTATATAATTTCTTTGCCTAAATGCAATACTTTATGGATTAGAATAAATAAATTGAATTTTCAGGATTTTTTTAAGGTATACCCCTGGAATTCGATTTTTTTATTATAACTCGTAAAGTATCGCATTTGGACAAAAGGATTATATAACCCAAATTAAAGGTTTTATAAACATACATAATTAATGTTTTATAATTTTTTTTGTTGGTTTTATAGTTTTTGAGATATTGACGTATAAAATTTTCTTTGGCCTAAATTTTTAGGTAAGGAACAAGATATCGAGATACGGTTTTCGCAAGCTTGTTTAGGCATTATCTAGCTATTTTTTTATGAAAGAAAATATATCAGTGCATTTAATTTTTTGGAGAAAATTAACCATTTCTGTCGGAATATTGAAAAAAGCCCTCTAGCGCTGACATGTGAAACTAGCAATATTTCAAATATTATAACATTTATAGCTCAAGAAAAGCTCTTGTCAACTAGCCTAAGCATCTTAAAATCGGCTTAGCCGTTTTAAAGATACAGAGTGTTTTTTACGGAAGCTTTAAATACCCCCCACCACTTTATTTTTAGAGATACAAGAGATACAGCGAAAATTATGAAACAAAAAATGTTCAAATTATCCTCGAATTAAAAAATCTGGTATTTTTTGCTAGGTTAATAAAGCAAAATTCACAGAAACATCACTTTTTTAGATTCAAAATTGCAGTTACGCCCCCTAGCGGCCATTTTAGAAACTTGAAATTAATTTCCAGCTATTTCTCTTGACCCACTTTTTATGGCCGTCAATAACAGTTATTTGTGTATCAAGGCCGTAAAGTTGATCTTTTTTGGCCAAATCGAAAATTTACGGCCGAGCTGTGTCGAGGCCAAGCAAGTTTAGATAAGCCAAAAAATCATTAGGTAGGTACACACAACATTTTTTGGCGACTGTTTTATCAAGTAGGTACAGTATTTTACTTGCTCTTTTAATTTTTGAAATAACACAAAAATTAAAAAGCAGTTTCAAATATTTATTAATTAAATAATGTTTATATGGCACAATTGGAACATCATGTGATAAAAATTATAAAGAGACCTTACTTCTATAAATATTGTAACAAATTAGTTTTATTTGTTATTAACTGTTATGTTAAAATTACATTTATAACACTTTTAAAATATAATTCAACTTTTAGACATGAGATTATTAACAGTCATGTCAATTTCTAGCTTTTTAGAAATAATATTCTTTGATTCAGAATCTTTGAAATTTTTTTGGACAGGAAAGCAGAAATCTAAAGTACCTTTTCTTTTTTTAAATTAAAATGAATCTTTTTTTCTTGAAATGGAATCTTCAATGTAGCCTTCTGCTACTGAACTAACTTTTAGAGTTCGTGGCTTTTTAACATTAAAATGTCAGCTCCTGTTTCAACCAAAAGAGAAGATGAACTTCTTCTAAGCGTGACCTGTATAACCGGCATTACGCCGTTGGTAACTGTAGATTCTGTGCCATAAGAGATGGTATTTTTCCAAAAGTATGTACAGGGTGATCAGTTAAGGGTAGCGAGCGGCCATATCTCATAAGATATTGGTCGTATAGATTTATGAAAAAAAAATCATAATAAAAGTCGCCAAGAGAAATTGCTGAAAATTATTTTTGAGTTTGTCAAACGTCCGCTAGAGGGCGTAACAACCAACACCAAGTAGAAAAATGGGATTTTTGTAGAAATGTGTCTAATGAAAGTATAGCGATTATCATTTTCGTATTTACTGACCATATCCCTACATTTTATGTCTAAAACGATTTGTTCTATCTATCAAAATAAAGTGGGGGAAGTTCAATTGTTTTTTAAACAAACCAAGATCTCTCCCGTTTCTTTTGACCGATTTTAACAAACTTGAGCTCATATGAAAGAGCATAATTTGCACTACAAAACGCTTATTTGGTTTTAAATTTTTGACTTTTGCTGTCGCCGCTAGATGGCGTTAGCAAAATGGTAGCAAATTTTTTGAGTTTTTCAAAAAAAACAAATGTAATGGTATATTAATTTTATATATTTTAAAAGAGGATAAATTTTTCTATAATTTAATGAAAAGAATTTATTATCTACCTTTTTTGAACCGTTGATATTGACCAAAATATAATTTTATTACATTAAAAAATGGCACGCCACTGTTTTTATTAAAATAAAAATCAGTTTTGTAATCGCTTATTAGTTGCTAACAAAAAGAACCTCTTGATTTTTTTTGTTAGACAAACGGACTGGTAGTGAAAAAATAAAATAGGTTTACATACTGTTTACAATGATAATTATAAGGTAACAGTATATGAAGCCTATTTTATTTTTTTAATCCAAAACCTTTTGTCTAACGAAAAAAGTCAGGATGCTTTTGTTAGCAACTAATAAGCTGATTTTATTTTGATAAACAGTGGCGTGCAGCTGTAATAAAATTATATTTTGGTCAATACTCAACGGTTCAAAGGTAGATAATAAATTCTTTCACTTAAATTATAAGAGAAATTTATCTTTTTAAAATATATAAAAATTAATATACCGATACATTTGTTTTTTTTGAAAAAAAACTCAAAAATTATGAGTTAACGCCATCTAGCGGCGACAAACGTCAAATTTCAAACCAAATAAGCGTTTTGTAGTGCAAATTATGCTTTCACTATGAGCTAAGTTTGCTAAAATCGGTCAAAAAAGCGGGGAAAAATCTGGTTAAAAAAGATAATTGAACTTCCCCACCGCTTGTTTTGATAGATAGAACAAATTTTAGACAAAAATGTATGAAATGGTCGGCAAATATGAAATGATATAATCATTCTGCCTGACTAGACTCTATAAAAATCCCATTTTTCTACTGTGTTAGTTGTAGCGCCCTCTAGCGGACGTTTGACAAACTCGAAAATAATTTCCAGCAATTCTTGGCGACTTTTATTATGACCACCTCAAATCTATACATTATGTATCTTTATGAGTTATGGCCTTTCATCCCCATAACTGATCACTCTGTACACCGACCCTTGTGACGAGCATTTTTCCATTTCGATAATTGATGACGTAGAATAAGATTTCGTAAATTTGGGTATTTTCGAATTAGCTGTAAGGAGACTTACTTTCAATTAGTTCATCAGTTATTGTAAATACTCGTTTGTTACAAGTTTTTTGTTTTAGGATGTGTGATTATTAACACGGTTCCTTTGTCTTGTTTTCGTTTATAGGTAGTTGTTTTAGTCTGTCTCGCCTACAGACACCAGCCAATCCAATTAACAAACACACCTACAAATAAACAAAGTATAATTATTATTAAATGAATTAACTTTGAAATTATTTTAATATGTTACCTTCCACATTAAATAGTTCTCATCTGGCGCTTCTGTTATGAACTTATTAATAATATTTCTTGTAAAAATTGCGGATTTTTCGCCCGGTATCTGGTATAGTCTGTCTAAAGGGTATACCGTGTTAGCTCTTGCCTTCATTTATGGTTTACCTGCCGACAGCAATAAAACTGCGGATCGGTAGGTATTAAAACAGAACATTAGGGACAAAATTTAAAAATATAAAGATTTATAATTTATTGTTTTTTAGGTAAGTATAATCTTAAAATTACATTAAGAAATTAAATATATGAAAGTTTTAATAAATTTATAACTGCATTATCTATACATAATTACTTTTTTAATTTTAAATTTCTAAATCTAATTCTGTTTCACTATCAAAAGTCATCATTGAATTAATTAAAATAGGATTTATGTTTTTTTGGGATAGAAATTAAGAGTCCTCAATTTTTATAATGTGCTGAATAAATTTTTTTAGCTCTAAACGGGTATTTAGTAATTACATTTTTTTCAAATTTTCATTGGGACTTAAAGTAGGTGTAAAAATTTTCTGCTTTGATTTTTGATTTTTTTTACTTTTGGGGTTAAACTTTACAGTGATACGGAGAAACCCCAAGAAAAGGATGCCCAGCCTGTTCAGCCAAATTATAAAATACATATTGTTTTTTAATTGCATATAAAATTTTGGACTTTTAAAAGTTGCGTTTTTTGTAACGAATTTAAAATAAAAATTTTTCAAATATTCCTGGATTTCAGTTTTTGAACTTGATAAGGTGGTTTTGTGTAGCAAGGCTTGGGGCTTGCGTTATCCATGACAATAAAACTGTTGTTTTGGGAAAATTTTTTTAAAAAATAATTTAAAAACCCGTTTTCAAAAAATTCTGCACTTGTACCCCCTTTTATAATCCAACCCAGAATCCTTAATATTCCCTTTTCGACAACAGCAAGCAGTTTGGGACAAATCCGTCTTCTGAACCAGCGTGTATTATGGTAAAGCGTTTTTTTAAATTTTAAGGTGTTTCGTCTACAGTTTTGACTGGAATCAACCCATCCTTTGGATACCCCGTGTTTGTGTTTGGTTTATTTTTTAACCAATTTTTAATTTTTTAAGGTAAAATTTAAAAGGAAACTTTCTTCCTTTTTGTTTTTTTAATTTTCCCTTTTCCAACCTTAATAAATTTTAATTATTTTTTCCCTTTTTTTGTTTTGGAGGAAAGGGTTTCTTTTTAAAAAGGGCCCTTTTCTTTTTTTAAATTTTTTGATTTTTTTTCCTACTGATTAAAGTTTCATACACATTTTTTTAAAACCTTTTTGCATCTAATGACAAAAGTTTCAAGCGACAATTAATTCTCGTAAAACAACTTTTTCGAAACGCCCAGTAAAAACGGTTATTCAACACTGCCACTAAAATATTACCAAAATTTTATATGCCTAAAAGGGTTTAAAAATCAAGAAATACCTTGGGAAACCCCGCCCCTTTTGAACAAATGGGTTTACCCAATAAAATAGGTTAAAAACGTTAAAGGTTTATTGGGGTATGGTTCGTCAAAAGCCATAACGATATACTTTGAGACAGACTATACTGCCTAGTTTTAAAAATGCAATCAATTTTGAAAAATTTCCAATGTCAATGTTATTTTTAACCTTAATTGTAGGTTTTAACATTGAGTAGGTAGACCATAATGTAGACGATTTTTTAACTTTGGCCTGTTTCGAAAAAAATGCAAGAAGATTTTTCTGGTATGTCTATCCTAGCCATCCAGGCCACCTTCGTAAAGTTAATGCGGCCAAAAAAGTTATACTTTACGAACGCTAATAAACCCATAAAATATTTTTTTTTTGACAGTCACCTAAAAAAAATCTTTAAAGAAAAAATTTAAAAAATATACGACTTTTTAATAAGTAGGCAATATGCTTATTTGCAAACATTGTTTAACTACTTAAGATCCCAAATTGAAACATT
>JAHBCN010018983.1:0-16481 GCA_019359885.1 Listronotus oregonensis
TTTGTGGCGAATTCAGTTTTAATAAGTTCTTGTTGTGTTACTCGCCCAAAAATTTCTAAAGAATGGGACCACTTCGGTTTTGGTCCCGGGGTATAGCGAAACTAAATGTGCTTAGTCCTATTGACCCCCTATAAACTAGCAGATCGCAACAACCATAAAAAGAAAAAAAAAATACCCAAACCCCAAAAAATTGAAAAAACGTATCTAAGTTTCGGTGGCAAATCTCTCACCGTTATCAAGATAATTTTAGGAATTAAAAAATAAAATAGAAATTTAAACTAAGTTTGGAAGAATTTTAGTACAAAATTTAGGAAATTTTAAGAACTTTTTTATTATTTATGACGTTTTGTCATAAATGACGTATTAGTGTATTCGGACTGGTATATTTTTAATTTTTAAAAAGACAAAAAAGGTGATGTGTCAATTGATGTTAAGTCTACCTGAAATACTTCAGTCTTAAGCATGTATTATTTAAATTAACAGATATTCATGCTACACATTTATCTTTATTTATTAATACAGGGTTTCCCATAATAGACTACACATTTTAATTGCTCAGTAAAATAATTAAAATTTAATAAAATTAACATTTTATTACACTTTTTGAGTAGATTACGTGTTTTGAGTAAGGGTGCCATTAACTTTAATGTACTTTTTAACATTTGACAAAAAATAATTCATAACACGATGAAGGAAAACCTGATCTACTCACCGGACATCTTCAGAAATTCGGACTTTAAGATCTTGGATGTTCTCTGGACGAGTTGCAAAAACCTTTTTAGCTCCACAGAAAAAAGTCTGGTGTAGTTAAGTCCGGGGACCTTAAAAGCCCATTTAAATCGCGAAATAGTGAAATGAGTCGGTCATTAAACACTTCTCGCAGAACTTTTTAGTTACTCTTTATGCTTTCACGCAAAAAACTCGTTTTTGAACTGAATAATCCATGAGAATCAAAACTAAACATTAAATTATGTGTTCAAACGTAATGATGCTTTATTAGAAAAATGACTTTTAACGAAAATCAATTTTTCTTAGTTTTGTGACAGATCCCTACTTGATTAAAAATATGTTGAATAAAATCCCAAGGACCATAGTAGAAAATAATATAAAAAAAAAGTTCTGACTTATCTCATATAAAATTTATTTAAATATCAAAATAGGTAGTCTACTATAGAGAACCCTGTATAAAAGCATTTTCTTTTATTTTACGTTTTCTTTGCTAAAATAATAGAAGCATTCAATTTTAAAATTTAGTTGTAATCAAAGGCATGCTGACAGATTTTTGATTGGTGGAATTTTGTGTTTTTAATGTATATTCTATGTTTTTTATGCATTTGGCCATTGGTTTAAAAGTTTCACCAATATAAAATTTATTACATTCACAATGGATTTTATAAATAACATTATCTGTGTTTCCAGTATATAAACTTGTTTTGTTTTTGTTACTTAAGATCTAATAGTGTTTAATAACTTTCCACCGAAAAGAAAACAAGTTTTTTTATTTTTTTAGTTTTTTTTGCTGTTACGTGTCGTTTGCCAGTTCATAGAGGTTAAAAGGACTAAGCACACTCAGTTCGCTATACCCCGAGACCAGGACCGAATTGGTCCCATTCTTTATATACTTTCCAGGCAAGTAACCCAACAAGAACTTAGGTAAACATGAATCCGCCCCACAGCTACAGAACATATTTGCGAATTTAGTCATTAAAAAACAAAATAGTTTTTTTAACTTTCCTCTCTAATACATGCAACAAAGGACTTGTCTGTTTATCCTCACGTCTTGGTTTTTAAGTTAAAAAATAAAATTGCAAAAAGTAAATTAAAAAATAAATAAAATTTAAATTATTTAGCTTGCTTCGAAAAAAATTATATAAAAAATAAGCTAAATTTCTGCCATTGATCTGTAATCCTGCATTTGGGATTTTCTCGTTAAAATGAACAAAAAAAAAAGGTTTGATAAAGGGTAGATATAAAACATAGATATCCTATGCATAAATTAAGTTTGACAGCGGATAGATACATCAAAATGATTCTCCAGTTGGGCACAATAAAAAATAAAGCAAAAAAGATTTGGTAAATTTAATAAACGTCAAACAATGCGATAAAGATTAAGTATCTACAGGGCGAGTTTTTTAAAGTTAAACGATGCAATATGTCTAAAACGCTTTTAAATATTTTCATTAAATTTTTGTGACGTAGTTAGTACAGGGACGGATATACATCTTTTATGTTATTTCTAACATTTCTGGCGCGTTTAAACGGTAGCACTGTGGCATAAAGTCGTAAAAACCTGGCCATTCGTCGAAAATCGAAGGTACTAGTTTAACGCTAGAATCTGTCCCGAACGTTTCTAGGAACCCCAAAGTACAAAGAAAACTGGTTTCCAATTGCTAGGTACCGCGCAGCATTGCATAGGGCCATTCGAAAGTTGACCGTTGAAGAAAACACGTCGTCAAACTAAATACAAGTAGTTCCAAATGCAAAAGTGAAACTGTGTGCATTTCGGGATAGCACAACATATTGATAAGTCTTGCTATGGACTCTTCTCAGCAATGTGTGTGGAGTTCAACAAAATATTTAAAATTTCTTAATTACTAATCACAAAATATTTATAAACAATTTAGTAAATCTATGTTTTTTTTTTCATTTAAATGCGAAAATTTTTGGAAACATTAAGTAAAAAGTTTATCACTCGACTTCACTCGATAAATGGCTATCATTGGAAATTGTTTAATGACTCCTTAACTTTAAATTTGTGAGGGAGTTAGCTGCAACCACCTACATACACTAATTTGTTTGTAAATATGCATATATAACAAAATATAAAGAAAATGTACTTGACTAAAAAATGTATTCCATCTCATCAATGAATGTTGCTGAAAATGGTAATATGGGGGTTTTTGGGGTCGCTGATTATGAATCTGACGATATTAAAAAAAAAAACAAAATGGTGGATCCAAATGGCGGCCACAAAATTTCAAAAGTCGATAAATATTTACCACGATCGTAACTGGGGGGTTTTTGGGGTCGCTGAATTCGAATTTGATAATATTTAAAAAAAAAAACAAAATGGGGGATCCAATATGGCGGCCACAAATAGGAAAATATCGATAAATATTTACCACAATTGTTACTCGGGGGTTCTTTGGGTCGCGGAATTTAAATCTGACAATATTTTTTTAAAAACAAAATGGTGGATCCAATATGGCGGCCAAAAATTTGCAAAAGTCAATAAATATTTACCAAAATCATCACTGTCACTAGAAACAAGGCGAATGATTATAAATGATACAGATACAAAAAGCGAAGTAGAAAAATCAGATATTACAGATAAAAGCGATTTTGAAGTGGACAGCAATTGATTTATGAATTTTATTCCGTTTTGTATGTCCTATATATTAAGTACGAATAAACTATATTCACTGTCACTTGTAACTTGTATTTATTTGTCATAAAACCATTCATTGAACAAAATTTAGATCGCTATACTGCAGCCGCAATTTTATTTTTCGGAAAAAAATTGTCAGATTCGTAATCAACGACCCCAAAAACCCCCGAGTAACGATTGTGGAAAATATTCATCGAATATTGAAAGTTTTTGGACGCCATATTAGATCCGCCATTTTGTTTAAAAAAAAATTGTCATATTCGAATTCAGCGACCCCAAAAACCCATTGTGATAATAACAACAATAACAATTGTGGTAAATCTTTATCGACTTTTGCAAATTTTTGGCCGCCATATTGAATCCGTCATTTTGTTTTTTAATTTTTTTTGTCAGATTCGAATTTAGCGACCCCAAAAACCCCCGAGTAATGATTTTTGAGACGATTTTTCAATATTGAGCTGAGTTACATGCTGATAACCATCTTTTTCGATTTTTATCCCACTGTGGGTAGGGGTAATATTGAAATTTCAAATAAAATAATGTGTTTTTTTTAATATAACAATCTACGTAAAAAACTAGGTCTAAATGTAAAAGAAAGTTGCTCTACTAGTTACGGTATTATTAATAATTAATTATGTACTAAATATTTTAGTACATAAAAAAACTTCCTTTAACCTGATTTTAAATTATTTATTATCTGCTATGCTTATCAAGTCATTAAGTTATAGAGGCAAAACCCACTATCTTCTATAAAGTACCAGAAAAAAATCAATTTAAGTCAAATCTGGCGAACGAGCAGGATAGTTTACCCAGCAACTTCGACCAATTTACCTATTCTTAACCAGCACATAAATCCTGATATATAGTTTTAGCAGGAAGAAGCTCCATCCCATTATGCGATAATAGGGTGGAGCCCGTAATTACTTAGATCGTTTATTTGAAAATAGGTGGGTTGGGCGAGGTGGTCATGTCAACTGGCCTGCTCGTTCGCCAGATTTAATGTCAATTAATTTTTTTGTTGGACTTTATAAATGAAAAAGTAAGCCTTGGGTAGTAATATATCTGCGCTGTAGGGTTTTCCTTTTTCTTTCTCGATTTTAAATATATACTAAGTGACATAAAAATCCGAACATCCAGTTTAAATGGTTTTATTTTAATAAAATTTGGTGAATTTATTTATCTTACTGAAAATAACAATTGATGGAATTTGCAGCCTTGTCAGTCTGAAATTTCGTTTTTTATACTGCTTTTCTTAAAATTCACTAACAATCTAAAAATAAATATTGCAGCCGCAGTAAAGATCAAAATTTGGCAGATTTTGGTTTTTGACATTCTTTACGATTGGTTACGATGCCTGGAGTACGGAGACCTGTACGATTTCGTCAACTTAGTGAGTTTGAGAGGGGCTGTATAGTGGGACTTGGGAAGCTGACTTTCTGTGCAAAGAAGTGTAGACACTGTGGTTAGGTGTTGTCAGTCATGGCTTCAAGAAGGCCGCACGCGAAGAGCAAGGGGCACTGGATGCCGCCGTAGAACAACAGACCGTGAAGATCGTCGCCTAAGATTATTGGCTTTAAGGGACCGTTTCTCCACTACCAGGTCCATTGCAAATAAATGGTTTGCAGAACATGGAAGACCTATTGGCATGCAAACTGTTTACCGACGAATAAAAAGTTTTGGCCTGTTTTCATACAGACCAAACTGGGCCCTCCCTTTAACTCCAGAACACCGGCGTAATCGCCTTGAGTGGTGCAGAGGACGGTCACTCTGGGATCAGGAATTGAACAGTATTGTCTTTAGTGACGAGTCTGGATTTTGTTTAGGCATGCACGATGGTCGAGCCAGGGTTAGAAGGTGACGTGGTGAAAGGAGGAATCCACAGTTTTTTGTTGAAAGACATGTTCATCACACTGTTGGAGTTATGGTTTGGGTGCTATAGCTTATGGTTCCAGGTCACCCCTAATCTTCATCAGAGGTAACATGACCGCGCAGCGTTATATTCAAGAAGTTCTATAACCCCATCTTTTACCGTATCATGACACCATGGCAAATCTAACTCTCCAACAAGATAAAGCACGACTACTTATTGCAAGAGTCACAAGGGACTTCTTTCAACATAATGATGTCACATTGTTACCATGACCACCAAGATCTCCCGACTTATTCCCAATTAAACACGTGTGGGATATGATGGGTAGGAGATTGCTCAATTTGCAACATCCTCCTGAGACTCTAGGAGCACTTCGAGAGGAGTTGGTGATTGCCTGGAATGAGATACCACAGGAGGGTATTGACCACCTGATCAGAAGCATGCCTAGACGCGTTGGAGAATGCGTAACACATCGGGGTGCATCCACACATTATTAAAGGTAAAAGGGCTTTAAAGTAATGCAATATTTTAATCATTTACTTATTATGCTTCATTAAGTACTTATACAAAATTGTATTAAAATAAAATCATTTAAACTGGGTGTTCGGATTTCTATGTTTCTTAGTATAATTTCATGTCTTATAGCTATCAAAAAATAGATACTTCTGGACAAAAAGTATAAAATATATTTTTTTAAAGATTATTTTCAACGTTACTCATTTAAAATATTCATGTGGACAATATTGGATTAGTTCTCATGTGTATTCACCGTGATACCGACATATTGGAGAAAAATTATCCTTTTTTTAAATTTTAGTTCCAATGGCGGACACTTATTCTCAGAATTGATAAGTCCAAAATAAAAAATAAATTGCATTATAAAGGGTGGTTTACCCCCAAATTTACCACCCTTAGTAAAAAACCGATCGGAAAAATGCTGAATTTAAAAAAAAGGTAAAAAAAATACAAATTTTTCTCCTTGTCAAATTTTTTGTTTAAATTTTTCGTCAATTTGTGGTTAGTTTAGGTGAAGAGCTGGGTTTTCACGGCATGAAAATTACTCCGCAACTGTTTCGCGAAACTTGCGCGAGGAAGTTTGGAAGTGTGCGGATGGCTAGTCGATTTTTGGGTGTGAATCAAAGTCTTTTGCAATTTTTGTGTCAGTTTGTGTAAACGTACACGTATTTAAAGCTTTCAAATGAATTAGAAGGAATTAATTTACTTAGTTTTGCGCAAACTAATGGCCTAACATCTTTCACCTCTATGTTGGGAAACGTTTTGCTTTGTAGAAATCGTTTGCTCGAATCAAGGCCTTCGCGAGATATTCTCGCAAAATTGATAATTCGGAGATTAACTCTTCGCCATATAAGCAACAATGTTGTTTCGAAAAAAACGAGTTTAAACTTTTTTTGTGTATTATTTACTATCAATTTAAAATCACTTTTAACCTTTAGTACAAATTATTTTGCGATCCCTGGGCCTCTATGATATTTCTGAAAATGATTATTGAAGGCACAAAAAATTAAAAAATGTAAAAAAAATATTTTTTCAAAATTTCATACTGTACCTAAACCATTTTTGACAAATAGTCTCCTTAACCATTTTTGACAAATTTAAATAAATTTGGATTTTGCGCTGTATGCTATTGTGAGAGATAAAATCAGCCACTTATTCACAGAGAGATCCCAATTTTTTAAGTACTTTTTATCATTTTTATATATCCTTTGGTTTCTATATAAATTGTAGTTATCTCGCAAACCTCAATGAATATTTTAGGTAGCAAGAGACAAATTAGCACCCTTAAGGGATGATTTTAAATAAACATAGATTATAATTTGATATGGAATGGGAATGGTGTCAGATTTTACATTTCTAAAGATGTAGTATTAGGAAAACCGAGCAGGAATAGAAAATGGGGTATAGAGAACGTAATCTTGCTGCAGTGATTTAACTCCAAAATGTGGCATTGTAATGTAAAAGATTAAAAATACGTGCAAGAAATCGGAATTATATTTTTAAAAAAGTTTCGTTTGTACACGGTCTTTGAATAAATGGACTTTAAAAAATTAAAATAAACAATTTTTTTTTATATAGGGCGTCCAAAAATGATGATAAAAAATTTTAAAAACGATTCTACATAAAAAGATATGAAAAAAAGTTCATATTAACATAGGTGCGCAAATGCTTCCAGAGGGAGCTAAATGCCCTAGAAGATGGTGTCATAAAAGTGGTTTTTATTTAATTTATTATGATCTACTTAAAATACAGGAATTAGCTTCTACGTATAGGTTAGAGAATTGGAGGTCACTTTTTGAAAATATTAGGGGGTGGTTAGTTATTAAGGGGTCATATTTTTTTCGCCGAGTGTATTTTTGCTATCTTTTAAATAAATTATATTTCTTTAAACATTTTTATGTAAAAAAGGTTCTCTTGGTATAAAGTCGTATAGTCAACGGTTTTCGAGATAAACGGACTTAAAAGGAGAATTCTAGTGCGTAAATACAGTAAACAGGCTATGAAGTTATTCTTTTACACCCATTGCCAAAAGAAAAATAAATTTACTGGTACCTACTACATTACTTATTTTTATTACATACCCCGTTTACTGTATTTACGCACTGCAGTCGTCCTTTGAAGTCCGTTTATCTCGAAAACCGTCGACTATACAACTTTATACCAAGAGAACATTTTTGACGTAAAAATGTTCAAAGAAACATATTTTATTTAAAAGATAGCAAAAATACACTTGGCGAAAAAAAATATGACCCTAAATGACTAACCACCCCTTTGTTCCCACGCCACTGGCACTGGTTGCAATATGAGTTACCTGATATTTTCAGAAAGTGACCTCCAATCACTCCAATATATACAGTGCTTTCATTTCAAAACGAACCACCCTAAATATCTTTAAAAAAAAACACTCACCAAAAAAAAACAAAGAAACACGTCGATTTCGATATACAGGGGGAAGTTTTCGAAGAATTTCGTACTTGATAAAATTTTATCGGTCACCTCCTAACCTCCAGTTAACCTCACTTTGATATGTCAAATGGCAACCCCCATAGTGTGACACATCATTGTAAGCGGCATGAAATTTGCTATCCAACAGTACTAAGAAACTTTAAATCGATGGACGTAGAAGCGACTTAGAAATAAAAATGTGTATTAATTAGTTTATCGTGTTAAAATAATTTATTTTATCAAATGCTCAAAATGTCGCCGTTATTGGCGAGACAATAATAAAGTCTGTTTTGAAATTCTTCGCGAACGTTGGGAAAGTTTGTCTGGTAATACCTCTGCATTCTAGGGTAATTTTCCATTTGTTTTGAATATTTGCAGGTGGCGTTTTGTACACTTTACTTTTAAATAACCCCAGAGGAAAAAGTCTAGAGGAGTTAAGTCTGGAGACCGTGCTGGCCTTCTGATGGCACCTCGTCTGCTTATCCATGTGCCTGGAAAACGTTCATTGAGACCTCGAACTGCTAAAGCAATGGAGAGGGGCTATTTGTTGGAAATGCAAAATTTTCACTGAGTTCCATAGCACCATTTTTCCACCTGATTTTCCAAAGATTGGACGAAGAAGGGAATTCTTTTCCAAATGGTTCGATAAGTTGCCCAGTTAAATTTTCTTCCAGACAGAATGGCCCGATAATTTCGTTTCCAAAATACCTCCCAAACGTTGATCTTCTCTGGAAATTGAGGGTCCTTCCTGAAATATGTGGGATTTTCAATCCCAACATCTGCAGTTATTTATTAAGAATTATTTAAGAAGAAAGTTGATTCGTCAGAAAAGCAGATATTTTTGATCAAATGAGGCCCGTCAATTCGCTGGCACATTTAAAACGTCTTCGTTGATTTCCTGAAGAATTTGTATTTTGTATGGAAAACTTATCTTTTTCAAAATTTTGTGCACGAACCCCGAAAATATTGGTCAGCTTAGAAGCTTTTGGAATAACAAAGTCGGATCTTTTTAAACTGTCCTAGTACCTCAACCTGGCGTGCTTCGTCTAAATTTTTTTTCATTAGTACTTTTCTTGTTCATACAGATCCAGTTTCTTCAAACTTACGCACCAATTACATATTTATGACCCACGTTTCTTATTTTGATCCCTTTCTAGAATACTCTGGCGGTTCTACGCGCGCATCGATTTCAGCCCATATAGGAAAATATTTTATTTTCCCAGAGTATACACCTTTTTAAAAAATCAAGATTTTAATTTTAAACTAACGTTGTCAAAATGATAATCCTAACAGTAATATTTAACGGGTTCCAAAAACGTATAAGTAGATCCAAATGAATTAAATAAAAACCACTCTTATGACACCATTTTTCAAGGTTGTAACCCCCCTCTGAAAGAATTTCCGGACCTAGGTTAAAATGAACTTTTTTTCATATCTTTCTATGTAGAATAGTTCCTTAAAATTTTTCATCGTCATTTCCTGTCTCCTCGTATAATTAAAGACTTAGGAGCATTGGTTGATTTTTACTATACTCTGTCAGAAAAAAAATATGCACGTTTAAATAATACCGCAACTTTACTGGTTATATTATGTCATTTGTAAGTGCTGTTTACAAATTACTGATCGGTCAGTGAATACTTTTTGACTCCTGAAAAAGTTAATACATACGGATAAGATGAACCATTAAATCAATTTTTGATCCCCTAATGGACTTTTTAACGCGAGCCGATGTCCATCGAGAGATTTTCGCGCTATCCTTGAACGAAAGTTAAAAAAAAGGTTCGGTGGGCCCTTTTCATTGGCGTGATAAAACGCAATTAGAAAAAACCCAATCCGTTTAGCCGCCCGCTTTCGCCTTCGTGTTCCGAATAAGGTACAAGCGACAGACATTGGCAATGTCGCACGGTTTGTTTCACGGGAGAGGGGACCATTAATTTTTTTCGCATTTACGGGAAACATTGATATCTTCGAACTGGGTTCCAAAAAGCCCTGTTAAAAGAACCATTAGTCGGGTATGCGCTTTTTCTCCTGATCAGAAAGTCAGCAGAGCTGGACGGATCCTTTAAAAAGAATCCCAAATTTACGAATCCGGGTCCTCAAAGGAATCGAATAACTAATACAAATCACTATTCCTTTTTAAGGAAAAAAGGAATTGAATCCAGGTAAACACTTTCTATTTACCCGGGTTAAAAGAACATATCTTTATCTTTAAAACAACCTGGGGAGATACGAATGATACTACATAATGTTTGATGATGATTAATCAAAAAGATTTGAAAGATGGAGTCCGTTTTTAAAATATATATAATTTTAGTCTCAGTTTGAAGTGCTGTAACTTATAGGCAATAGGCTTATAGGCATTCCCGACATGAAAATGAGTCCATTTAAATGGAACATTTTTTATAATTTTCAAAAAAAAAAATTTTACAAGGTGTCCAACCAAAGTTTGGGACATGTATTTGATCAAAATAAGGTAACAATTTATATAACTTTTTGTTTTTATGCCCCTTCTTGATTATTAGTTTTAAAAAAATAATTGAAATTGATTTTTTATTAATAACTTTTAAACGGCTTGTATGATCTGGATTTTTTTGTTGATTAATTTAGCTAATAACTGTCTTCATAACTAGTTTTAAATGCCCGAAATCCATTAAAGATACAGGTTTCGGACAATCAAAATTTTTTAAAAATTTCAAAATTTTAGTGTTGCCATATTTAACATTTGAATTTACTGGTAGATTTAAAAATTTATGGAAAAGGTAAATTTATCTTTTTAAAATGCATTTAAAATCATTAAGGTATACTGAGGGTTTCCTATTAGAAAAAGTTACCCCCAAATTCTAATAAAACTTATTAGATCCCATAAAAATTTTTTCAACAAAAAAAATTTAAGTTTATTAAATTAAATGGTAAAATTTTGTTTTTAAATACAATTTTTTCTTAATTTACTAAGACATGCTCTTGAACCGAAACAACAAGTATTAGATTATTTCTTGTATTTAGAAGATTTATTAAAGAATTTTGTTTCATTGGGTTGAATAAGGAATAATCCTAACATGGGTTGTTTCAGGTTTAAACAGGGGCATAGTAAATTGGAAATGTAGCTGTACAGGGTACTCATTTGACATACCTGACTTAAATTACGCATAGCAGTTTTTTTTGTATTCTACTAATAATCATAAAGTTTCTACTTTGCTGTATGGTTTTATTGTTTATTATTTTTTTTGTTAAAATAAATTAAGTTTTTTTAACTTTAGTTTTCAGCTGAAAATTGACTTTCGTATGGTTTTGAATAAATTCACAGGGAGTCCTAAGACACCTTATTAAGACTCCCAGGTATATCTTATGAGCCCTAAATATACCTAATGATTTTAAATTATTTACGCGAAATCGCTAGTCCTATCAATAAAGATAAAGTAATTTTTCCTTTGAAAACCAGGGACCCCCCAGTTAGGTCAAAATGTTAAATATGGCAACACTGCAAAAATTTTAAAGTTTTTAATAAATTTGATAGTCCGGACCTGGTATCTTTAATGGTTTCGGGGCATGTTTATAGCAGTTTATGCAAGACAGTTATTAGCTAAAATTAATTAACAAAAAAAAATCGAGATCGTAAAAGCCGTTCAAAAGTTATTAATAAAAAATCGATTTTCAATTCTTACCTTTAAGAGCTAATAGCTTGGTAAAGAAGGGGTATAGAGCAAAAAGTTATATGAAGTTGTTACCTTATTTTGATCCAAGCTACATGATCCCAAACTTTGGACCATACCTTTTGGGACACCCTGTATGTGATTCTTGATATAACCTCAAGTGACTTATAAATTGGACACCTTATTGTAATTTTACAGGAAGTTTCACCAGTACCGTTTAATAATTTCTCTGCTGACAGAATATAAAAATGTATTAAATTTTAAATTCATTTTTGATGACACCCTGAATAAAGATAATTAAATGTCCAATTTAAAAGTCCCTAAAGGTTATCTCAAGAATAAAAACCTTATGAAGATCGAGCAATCAGAACTTTTAACATGAATGCAAGTTAAATATATGCCCGTTTTTGAAGACCACACTCTATAGTTACAAAAAAAAATCATTTTAATGTTGTCTCTCCGGACCTAAAAAACAACATATTTTAGTTAAAAATCACATGTTGGATGTGTTTAAGATCCTAATAGTCAGATGTTTTAAAAAATTTTATCCTAATTTTAGAAAATAGATGAGAGTGTAGATATTATTTTGTATGCTGATGACACCACGGCGCTTACTAAAACATGTGATTTAGCTCAACTCGACCAGCAAGGTAAGAATGTGGAATGTGATCCAGAAGTGGTTTGTTTTACAATGGTCTGAGCATAAATAAAACAAAAACTCAAACATTGGATTTTCTCTTAGACCACTGGAGACAATAACGAGCTCTGTTAAGTTCCTGGGTGTGTTTGGATTCGAGATTGACATGGAAACATGCTGAACATCAAGTGTGTTGAGTAAAAGCACTTTTATTATTCGTAACCGTAGGAACATTGTTACAGAGGAAGTCTTGATGAGTTGTCATGGTCACTTTCACTCACACCTTTTATGCGATCTTGTGTTGGGGAAATTCGCCGCATTTGGCTAAGGTTTTCGCAGTGCAGAGGCGCTGCATAAGGATAATGGCTGGATTAAGATTTGAGATTACTGTAGAAAGAGTTTTATCTCTCTTGCCATTCTTACATTGCCATCAATTTATATACTGGCCTGTATCTTGTGCATGTGAGGAATAACACTGCGAAGTATTCTCAAACTGTGATACCACAGTTACAATACAAGAGGAAAGAATTTTTTTTCCTTACGCACTACAGAGTTGATAGGTCGAGGGATGGCAGAACCACTATGGTTTGAAAAGGTTTAATGTCTTGCCCGAAGCAATTAAGACATTATCGCCACGTCATTTAAATATAAATATAAAAATTTTCTAAAGAGGAAGGCATTCTACAATAGCGATGAATATTTAAAAAATAACTTTGACGATTTAAAATAACGTCAGAATGTCAGAGTTGTATGAGCTTAATGTTTTTATTTCTTAAGGTGCCTTTAGACGGGCCATTAAAATAGCATATTTTCGGCAATATTTGTCACAAATTATTGCTCAGCGATATTTTTAAAAACAGCAATCTTTACGTATATCCAGTCAACAATAAAAAATATAATTTCTGCAATATTTACAATCATGCTTGTTGCCTATTATTTTCTGTTTACAGGAAATACGTTTCAGTATTCACGAAGCCAAAAAATAAAAATGTTCTACATTATGCAAGTTGCAGCGTCCTTAATCGTGCTACGACAATGCATAAAAAGAAAAATAAAAAACGGAAAATGTGGATACGCTCTTTTGAAACAAACGATAAACATAGTAATTTGAATATGGTGTTAATACTATACAATTATTTGTTTAAGAATTTTACAAGAATGTCACAAAGTGATTTTAAACTATTAATAAATATGTTGGGGCCAAGAATACAGAAGCAAGATACAAACATGATAAACGCAATGTTATATTGAATTCTTTGTCAATGGCCGTCCAACTATCTTTTTTTACATTCCTGTCTTTGTATAAGGTATTTTCTACCTTCCACAACTCTGGACAAAAATGTACTGCATTAATAAAATTTATTGTCTTTTCATTTGACCATATATTCATTTTTACTTTATATGTTCACCAAAATCAAGTTAAATTTCAAAGAGCTATCCGAGCAACACTCAAAATTATCCAAGGCAGTTCGACTTCGTCGGCAACACATCAGCCACTAACTGCAATAGTGTTTAAATCCCGGTAATATTCCGGCGATATTGCTTGGCCATACGGCGATATCTCTTTAGATGGCTGCAATGTTGCCCACAACATACCGGCTATACATTTTCGGCAACATATTGCTCTAAAAAATAGCCCGTCTAAAGGCTCCTTTACACTGATGTGTGTGTATTTTATTGTATCGCCTATGTTTGTATTGTAAAATATTTGTCTTTTTTTGTGGTTGTTCTTTTAAAGTTTTAATGACAAATGATTTTAATTAATATGTGCGAAATTTACTTTAGTTTAAGTTTTTTATTTTTTAATCTGTTTTAATTATTTTAGAAATATAATATTAACTTTTCGTATTTTAAGTCCTTGATAAGTTTGTTTAGATAGGGATATTTGACTTTGTATAATCTGTTGTTTACTAAATTGTATTTTTACTTTTTTTTGACTTGTGAAAATACTGTATAGTATGTACATTCATCAATAAATATTATTATTATTATTATTATTAAATTAATGTAATGCGGACTAAGAATCTTAGGTAAAAATTTGGAATTTTAAAACCAAAGATAGAAAACGGCGGATTTTGGCATCTATAAACAAATTTGCCTTGGATTCGGGATATAACGATTTTTGGGGGGCTACGTCAAACTTTAAAATAGTGTATTTAAATTGGCTGATTTTGGCAATTGTCTCAAATTAAAAATAAAAGAAATCCTTTTTGGAAACGGATTCTTTGGAGTAATCGATTTCGGATCATTTTAAAATTATAAAATGAATCCGGATCACGGATCCTATTTTTAAAAAGTAATCGATTCCAGCCTTCGCATCCTTAAAAAGGAATCGATTCCTGAATTTAATTCCAAAATGATTCAATTCCAACAGAGCTCTGCCGATCAGTTATTTGTAAATATTAGATATAGAAATATGGACCCATTTATAAATCAAATTTTATTTAAAAAAATATTTTGATTAGAACAGTTAGTGAATGTAACATTTTGCGTTCCAAGCATTCTCCAGATCAAAATCGTCACTTTTCTAATGTCATTGACGTCTCAATCTCAATCTCTGTCTCACGACAGAAAAAAATCAGAAGGTACAAAAGTTATAGAAGCTGAAAATTACTTTTAGAATCCGTATGTTTTTTTTTTTAATTAGTGATGGATTAACAAAATATATTTGTCATGTCATGTAGGAATACTTTTTATATAAATGGAATATAAATATTACTTTTAGACGGAAAAGTCAAAACAATGCCAAAAGAATAATGACGTAATTTTTGTCAAACCGAAAATAATATTTAAAAATCATCTACGTCCACATTGTTTAAATATGACAATTTAACTATTTCCGGCATAATATACAGCGATAACACACATGGCGATTTTTTAAATGGATTTTTCACCATAAATTTTTTATTTTAGGTTAAAAGCTACAAAAAAATTTGTTTGTTGAATTCTTTGGAAATTTCTGGAATAAAAAATAATTTCATATTTAAAGCTCTTTTTTTCTATAATTTTTGTATATGCTTTGTCAAACTATTGGGCCACCTTGTATATTATGCAGGATATTTATAAAGTACTTGTACAAACTTTGTATGGCAAATATTAGACTTATTTAAAGATAAATCGTTTCTATGAACTAAAAAGACTCTTGAATAACTTATTTTTAATCAGAAACCAATTGTTCATATATCGAATAATTTTTACGGAAATTTCATATCTAGTTGAAATGAACAGTTTTTTTTGTGCTCACACAGTACCCAGTTTTGTATTTGCCTTAATTTTATATGCTTCTTAAAAAAAAATAAATAAATAATTCTTATCACTTAAATGTTTCTATATGCCACCAAATGTATAAAAGCAGGTTGTGTCTCAATTTAGCCAGAAATGGAGCTTAATAAATAATCCTCTACATTTAAAATATGCTTTTTAATCAAATAATTCGAATGTACGTGTAATGTCAAAATTGGTATATTTTAAAAATTTAAATAAGAGAAATAGAGTTTCACTTTTTATTTTCTATTAAGTATTAAAAAAATATATTTTATTCAAAATTGCTTAGTTTAAATTATTACTACCAAAAAAAGCAAGACCAGCAAGACTCTTGCAGCAAGACCAAAACCGGGTGGTGCAAGACCAAGACCTTCTTTTGGCTTGCAAGACCAAGACCAAGACCAAGACCAGGCTTGCAAGACCAAGACCATGACTACCCCGGTCTTGGTCTTGCTTTGCTCATCACTATAAAAGAGTTAGGAAATGTTATGGTTTCAATAACACTAAATTCTTGGACTTCCATTGTCTTTATTTATTAATTGATACACAACGTTTCGGTTAGTGATGTCTTCAACCGTTTTCAAGTGATAACTAAAAACTATTCTTAAAAGCTACGACCTTATATCTATTCGTTGTTCGCCGAAGCTTGACCGACTTGTCACAGTTCAGCAACGGCGGCCAGATATTCGGAATGTCTATTGTATGGACAGG